>RJWJ010037212.1:0-15673 GCA_004363605.1 Indri indri | reverse complement strand
AGCTCAGGAGTTCGAGACCAGCCTGAGCAAGAGCGAGACCCCATCTCTACCAAAAATAGAAAGAAATTAATTGGACAGCTAAAAATATATATATAGAAAAAATTAGCCGGGCATGGTGGCGCATGCCTGTAGTCCCAGCTACTCGGGAGGCTGAGACAGTAGGATTGCTCGAGCCCAGGAGTTTGAGGTTGCTGTGAGCTAGGCTGATGCCACAGCACTCGCCCCAGGCAAGAGAGTGAGACTCTGTCTCAAAAAAAAAAAAAAAAAATTACAAACTTTTGTGCATCAAAGAGCATTATCAAGAAAGTAAAAAGACAACCTACAGAATGGGAAATAATATTTGCAAACTATATATCTGATAAGGGTCTAACATCTGGAATACATAAAGAATTCTTACAAACTCAACAAAATGACAAATAACCCAATTTAAAAATGGGCAAAGGACTTGAATAAATATTTTTCCAAAGAAGATATACAAATAGCCAAAAAGATGCCAAACATCATTTGTCACTAGGGAAATGCAAATCAAAACCACAATAGGATACTGATTCACACCCATTAGAATGACTATAGTTATGGTAAGCATTATCTACTAAAGTTGAATATACTGATATTGTATGATCCTGCAATCCTCCTCATAGGTATATATCCAACATAAATGAGTGTACATGAACACCAAGAGTCATTTTATAAGAACATGCATAACAGAGATTATTTATAATATCTAAAAACTTTTGAAAACCCAGATGTTTATCAACAGTAGAGAGGATAAATGAATAGTAGAGTGGTGTATAATCATAGTGGAGTATTATCCAACAGCAAAAAATGAACTATAGCAGTGCACAACATGACTGAATCTCCTAAATATACTATGAAGTAAAAGAAGCCAGCCTCAAAAGAATATATACACAATTTTAAAACAGGCAAAACCAAATTACACAGTGAATAGGATGAATACTTGGGTCGTAAAGGCAAAAAGAAAGGAAGTGATTACCATAAAAATCAGGACAGTGGCTATGCTTATGAGAAGGGAGGGGATTATGCCTGGGAAGGGGCATGCAGGATGCTAGCAATGTTCTGTTTCTTTACTGCGTGCCTAACTTTTTACTTTTTAATAATTAGGCTGTATATTATGCTGTGCATTTTCTTGCATGTGTTTTATATTTCACCATTTTTAAAACTAAAAAAAGAGTGCATAAGTATAAACAAGGATATCAGGCAATGGTATCCCTCATGCATTGCAGGTTGGGACTACAAAGCAGTACAATCATTCCGAAGAGCTAAGTCTTGCCAGTGAAACTCAGCAGGCATTCTCACTACCACTCAACGACCCACTTCTGGCTACTCACCCCAGAGAAATTCCTCACAGATACAAAGATGTTCTTTGCAACATTTATTTATTTGCTTTTGGTAGTGTATAGTCGGAGGCAACCTAGGTGGTAGTTAGAATAGGAACTGACAAGTAAAATCTGATGGATACATATTAAGGGAAGATAAGCAGCAGTCAAAAGCCATGAACTAAAAGGAGCATAAAGTAACATGGACTGATTTTTTAAAATAGTGTGAGCGGAAAAAAGACAATAATTCACAAATTTATGAAACCCAACAAGTTTCCAAGCAGGATAAATAAAAAGAAATCCATATCTAGACATAGCATAGTAATGGCAAAACACCAAAGACAAGATAATCTTAAATGCAACTAGAGAAAAAAGTCATATTACCTTTAAAGGAAAACCAGTGAACTGACAGCTAAATTTTTAACAACAGTGGAAGCCAGAAGACAGAGGAAAATGTACTTATACTGCTAACAGAAAATAATTATCAACCTAGAATTGTGTCCCTAGGAAAAATATCTTTAGAGACCAAGAGAAAAACCAATATGATTTTAGAAATAGGGAAATCAAGACTGTTTTCTGCTAACAAATTCTCATTAAGAAAATTCTAAAGTATACACTTCAGGCAGATGGAATGTAATCTCTGATAGAAAGTCTAGCATGCAAAGAAAACTGTAGATAAGTGATTAAATTTTTTAAAAACACTGATTCTTATAAAATAAAAATGATAATGTTTTCTGGTGCTAAACAAAAATGATAAAATTATACTACATGACAACAACAGCATAATATCATAGGACAGATTATGTAAGCCAGGAGTGGTATGATTAGAGCTAAAATGTTCTAAGGACTTTGCATGTTTAAGAAAGGGGGTAAAGATGGTAATTAATGTTAGATTCAAAGCTAATTCTACAGTGACTACCAAAATCCAGATAATAGAGCATAAAATTTCCTAACTAGTATAAGAAAAATTGAATGAGAAAAAAATATACAATAAATACAGAGGACAAGAAGGAAACATAGAAAAGGAGGGACAAATAAAAATCACTAAATAAAATTTTCAAAATAAATGCAAACAATTCAGTAATTTATATAAACATAAAATGCACATAAAAATTAATTGTAACAGTGAACATACCAAAAACTAGCATTGAAAACACAATACAATGTATAGTCACTCCAAGGAAAATGAAATACTTACATATATAGTTAACATGCAAAATGGACTATATGCTAAAAATTACAAAATGCTGATTTTTAAAAAGTCAAAAGAGGCACAGAAATGAAGAGATGTATCATGTTCATGGATTGGAAGTCTCAAGGTAGTAAAACTGTTGATTCTTCCCATATTAGTCTACAGTTTAATGCAATTCTTATCAAAATCCTAGCAGTATGTTTTCACAGACCTAGGCAAGCCTATGTTAAAATCTGTATGAAAAGACACAGGTCCTAGAATAGCTAAAATAATCTTGGCCAAGAAGAGTTACAAAGAAATGGGAGAAATTACCCATATTAAACTTACTATATAATCACAGTAAGCAAGACAGGGTGATGCGGGCTGAGGGATAGACCTATGAATCAATGGAGAGGAAGACCCAGAAACAGACTCACAGAAATATGCTCAACTGACTTTTGACAAACGTAAAAAACCAATTCAGTGGAGGAAGTATAGCCTTTTCAACAAATGATGTTGGCACAATTGCATATCTGCAGGGGAAAAAAAGAACCTAGACCTAAACTTCATGCCTTATACAAAACTTAGCTCAAAATGGGTCATGGACTTAAATGTAAAATATAAGCCTATAAAACCTTAACAAAAACACATAGAAGAAAATTGTCAGGATCTGGGGGGAAGCAAATAGTTTTCAGACTTGACATCAAATACATGATCCATAAAAAGAAAATTTGGTAAATTAGACCTCATTGAAAAAAACTTTTGCTCTGTGAAAGCCCATATGAAGGGAATAAAAAGATAAACTACACACTATGAGAAAATATTTGCAAGTCAAATGTCTTAGTCCATTTATGCTGCTATAACAAAGTACCTGAGACTGGATAATTTATAAAGAACAGAAATTTATTTTTCACAGTTCTGGAGGATGGTAAGTCCAAACTCAAGGCACTGGCATTTGGTGTCTGGCGAGGGACCTGTCTCTGTTTCCAAGATGGAACCTTGTTGCCACATCCTCCAAAGGGGACAAACACTGTGGTCGAAGGGATGGAAAGGACAAAAAGGGCCTAAATAAGTTCCATCTAGCTAAGTACTAACTTACTCATGAGAGCACAGCCCTCATGAATTAATCACTTCCCACAGGGCCCATCGCTTTATACCACCGCAATGGAGATTAAATTTCAACATATGAACTTTGGAGAGAATCCCATCATTCGAACCACAGAACCACATATCTAACAAAGGACTAGTATCTGGAATATGTTAAGAAATCTCAAAACTCAACAGTAAACAACACACAATCTAATTTTAAAATGAGCAAAAGACATGAACAGATATTTTACCAAAGAGGTAAAATAAGCACTTGAAAATACGTTCAACATCATTAGCCACTAGAGAATTTTAAAATAAAACTGCAAAGAGATACTACCACCCGTGTATCAAAATTACTAAAATAAAAAATAATAACGTCACCAAATGCTGGCAAAAAAGCAGAAAAACTGGCTCATTCATAAATTGCTGGTAGGAAAGTAAAATAGTACAGCCACTCTAGAAAGCATATGACAGGTTTTAAAAAACTAAACTTTCAACTACCATACAACCTGGTAATTACATTCCTGGACATTTATGCCAGGGAGATGAAAATTCTTTTCACACAAAAACCTAAACATGAATGTTTATAGCAGCTTTATTGGTAACCACTAAAAACTGGAGTCAATAGGTGAATGGTTAAAGAAATCGTGGCATATACACACAATGAAATACTACTAAGCAATAAAAATGAACACACTATTGCTACATACAACTTGGATGAGTCTCTAGAGAATCATGCTGAATGGAAAAAAAAAGCCAATCCAAAAAAGTTACACACTGTATGATTCCATTTATATAACATTTTTGTAATGACACAATTTTAGAAACAGAGGACAGATTAGTGGTTGCACGATGGTACAGAGTGGTGACGGGAGGTAGGAAGATAGTTGCTCTGGTATGAGTGTTTGTGTCCTCCTCCCTTCCTAAATTCTGATGTTGATACCTAATCACCAATGTGATGTTATTAGGAAGCAGGGCCTTTGGGAAGTGATTAGGTCACAGCGGGAGGGACCTCATGAATGGGAGTAGTGCCTGATAAAAGAGATCCCAGAGAGCTAGCTCACCCCTTTCACTAAGTGAGGACACAATAAAAAGGAGCTGTCTATGACTCGGGACACCTCACCAGACACAGAATCTGCTGGTGCCTTGTTCTTGGACTTCCCAGCCTCCAGAACTGTCACAAATAAATTTCTGTTATTAGTATATAGCATTTATAATTTATAATATATAGTATAATTTATAATATATAGTATAATTTCTATTGTTTATAGGTTTATAGTATTTTGTTATAGCTGCCCAAATGGACTAAGACAACGGTGTAATTAAAAGAAGCAACAGGAGGGATCCTTGTGGTGTTGGAACTGTTCCGTATCTTGAACAGCGGTAGAGGATACAAGAATTTACATAGGAGATAAATGTGTATAGAACTTAACATACACACATGTACAACTAAAACTGGGGAAATATGAATAAGATCAGGCAATTATATTGATTTCCTGTTTATACTATTATATTATAGTTTAGCAAAAGGTTACCATCAGAGGAAACTGGGCAAAGTATACAAGGGATCTTTCTGTATTATTTCTTACAACTGCATGCGAAGCTACAATTACCTAAAAAAAGAAGAATTATAACAGCATCACAGCATCGAAAAACATAAAGGGCCTAAAAATAAATCTAATAATGGGTAAGATCCTCATAGAAAAATTATAAAAATTTTATTGAAAGAGATTAAAGAGCTAAATAAATGGACTTAAGGAAGATCACTTAAGTCCAGGACTTAGAGACCAGCCTTAGCAATGTGACAAGACTGTGTCTCTTAAAAAAAAAAAAATCAAAATAAAATAAAAATTCTTATACTCATGGATTAGAAGACTTAAGTTCATAAAGACATAAAGGTACCATGTTATTCTAATCGAAATCCTAACATGGTTTCTTTGTGGAAACTAACAAACTGATTCTAAAATTCCTACGGAAACAGAGTAGCCGAGACACTTTGAAAGAAGAGAAAGAGAATGAGTAGATTTGCCTTATCAGGTATCAGATGTATTATAAAGCCAGTGTAATTAAGAAAGTGGTACTGGCACAGAAATTTAAAAAAAATAACCAACAGGATAAAACAGAGAACCCAGAAACAGACTTTAGTTTTGACAAAGGCAGCATTGTGGATGGTGGGGAAAGGTCACTGAGACAGCTGGTTGTCCAGGAGAGAAAAAAATGGAATCAGATCTCATTTTTGTGATTGCCCCATGAAGGGTGAGATCGACCTCCCCCATCCAGAACTGGTTCAGATGTCAAGATTGGTGACACTACCCACAGTGTAAAAACAAGCTTATTGCACATAATAAGGCTTTCTGGGCAGAGCAGGACAGGTACCCAAGCCAGTTCTTAACATCCTGAGGGAGGGAGGGAGGGAGGGAGGGACACGTGACTTTGGTTTTTATTGTGGTTAGTAATGAGGCTGGGATGAGGGATGCTTTGAACTTCCCCTTGGCACCAAGGGAGGAAGCACCTGGGCTTTCTTGTCAGCTTTGCCAGATGCTGGGCAGGAGGGAGGGGGAGGGGTGGAGCCTGACCGTTGTTAGTAGTCACACATCAAAAATGGAGTCAGACTCTTTATATTACACATCCCTTTTACAAACACAAGAGAAAAATTCCTTGTATATTGAAGAGTTAAATATTAAAAGCAAAAGTATGAAACCTTTAAAAGACAATATTGAGGAATATATGATCTCAAGGTAGTGAAAAATTTACTAGACATAGCACAGAAAGTACTAGTCATAAAGGAAAAGTGATAAATTTAACTACAATATATGAATTTTAAGAACTTCTGTTTATCAAAAGAAACCATCAGGAAAAAATGAAATATATACTGGGAGAAGATATATGTAATACCCTAAAAATAACCCAAAAAATTACACACAGAATATATTAAAAAAACTACTATAAATAATAGAAAAAGACACACAACCCCATAGAAAATAGACAGGAGACTTGAGCAAGCATTTCACAAAGAGGAGGCAGAAGTAGCCAAAAGTGTAAAAAGATAAAAGATACTCACAATGAGATAACATTTCACATCTGCCAAGTTTGCAAAAATTAAAAATTCTGATGACATTAAGTGTGAGTGTGAGCCACTAGGACACTTATACACTGCTGGTGGGGGTAGAAATTAGGATAATTGCTTTGGAAAACAATTTGGCATTACCTAGTGGTTTTGAAGGCATGTAATTCCATTCCTAGACATGCAACTAAAGAAACTTTTACACATATGCACCAAAATACACGTGTAAGAATATTCATAGTGCAGTGATAGTATTCATAGTAGAAAAACTGGAAATAGCTCAAATGTTTACCAACGATAGAAGGAATAAATTGTGGCATAGTCATACAATGGATTATTATATGACAGTGAAAAGTAATGAAGCAACAAAGTTACAAAAGAATATATACAGTATGATTCTCTTTATATAAAGGCCAAAAGTATGCAAAATTGATCAATATATTGTTTAGAAGAAAAAATAACGATAAAACAGTGAGCAAAAACAAGCAAATGAAAACCCCAAGTCAGTATAATGGTTACCTCTATGTAGGGAGAGAAGAGATGGGCACACAGAGAACTTCAAATGCTTTCTTTTTCTTAGAGACAGGATCTTGCTCTGTCACCCAGGCTGGAGTTCAGAGGTGTGATTATAGCTCGCTGAAACCTTGAACTCCTGGGTTCAAGTGATCCTCCTGCCTCAGCCTACTGAGTAGTGGGGACTACAGGCATGTGGCACCACATCTGTCTAATTTTCTAATTTTTTGTAGAGACAGGGTCTTGCTATATTGCCCAGGCTGGTCTCAAAGCCCTGGCCTCAAGTAATCCTGCCTTGGCTTCCCAAAGTGCTAGGATTACAGGTTTGAGTCATCTTGCCCTGCCCCTTTTTAAAAAATATAGGAGTAGATATTAGGTAATCATCAAAATGCTATTCTTTAGGCCATAATGTAATTTTTAATGTTTACCTTAAAAATAATTTTTATAAAGATAAATCATAGATCTTGAATTTTCTTTTTGTTTAAGGGAGAAAAATTTACCATAGTGACATTTTTAGTGGTTTATGAATTCTATCTCATCCATGAGTGTAAATATAAGAAGAACAGAAAAGAAATAAGGAAACTGAAAAAAAATTCTTACACAGGTGCTAGGCAGACAGCCTGCCTTTCCCAGGGAGTCCTGTGACACAAAGGGCCTACAGAAGCAGAGCATATTGGTGCATTCACCAACAGAGCCTGCACTGTGTTCTCCCGAGGACTGGGCCCTACTTATTTTTACATCATCTGAGGTTGCTTCCAATTTGAAAATGACCTTGGATCACAAGCTGATATTTTTGTTTTTACTATTAAGCATCCTGAGGTATGATTAATCTCTTGCATAGAGAAATAAGTTTATTTCTAACAAAGATGGCCCTTGGCATGATTCTACTTTTGTATTGTTGTAGTGATATTATTCCACAAATTATTTTTCCAGCACATTCTAATCTTAGTGTTGTTTGGCAGTCCCATAAACTCAGCAATAAGTTGCCTGGCAAACCAACATGCAAGACACAAACTGCTTGGAAAATTATGAAAATGTGATGACTTTCCTTCTTTCAAACTAATAAAGTCATTAAAAAACAATTGTTTCTATATTTTCCATATTATCTATTAGGGGGAAAAAACTTAATTTTCGAAGTATAACAAGAAATTGTAGGCTAAAGTTTCCTAGGGAACCGAACACATATTTTACTTTTTATAAAAGGGCCTGTGAGAGTTGTTGTTACTTAGGCAAACTCAGGAACGAATGACAGGAAACATCAGGGGTGTGCGTGCACAGAGGGAAGACCACAAGAGGACACAGCAAGAAGGCAGCCATCTGCAAGCCAAAGAGAGACCAACCCTGCCAACACTTTCATCTTGGACTTCCAGCCTCCAGAGCTGCAACTTAAAGTGCCTTGAAACAATTTGCTGAACAAGGACTGGATCTAATCAATGGGGCAATGAATATTGAAACAGGTTCTCTTGAAAAGCAAGCCGAGCATCTGAGAGAGAAAGCAGACAATAACCAGGCATACCCGGGCTCCATCACTCAGGACTGCAAGAAATCAAACTCGGCCATCTAGCAGCTTCCAGAACCGGTGGCTGCCACTGCATCCTTATAAACCTGTCAGCATGCATGAGGGTCTCTGTGTTCAGGGAAATGAATAATACCATTGTTTGAGTCTTATGTGAAGACAACACTATTCTAACACAAGAGATAATATACATGGTACTGTTTATTCAACTGGGGAAAAGTAAAACTTTGAGCATTTCCCTTGGAACTTAAGATCAGATCATAACTCATTTGCCAGAAGGCAGCAGAAATCTGATCGTGCTACTTGAGCTTAAAATAAGAAAACTGTTAGAAACAGAGCTAAAATTTTTAAATGATTAATAGAGACGTTGGGTTTGGTTCTATTGTTATGACTGTTTTGTCATGGCACTTGTGTTCAGTTATATTCTCTCTCATTTTAAATAATGCTTGACAATTCGAAAATTAACCAATGATGTGCTGTGTAACGTGATGGCTGTTGTCTTCATATAGAGTGACACAGTTTCTCTTTTTATGCAGTATTTGTAGTCTTCATCCCATATCAAGAACTTTAAGGGGCACTACGGAAATATGTAGGCAAGCAAACATGTTTTAAATCAGGTCAGGTATTTGATTAAAAATATGAACTAATATTAGGAACAAGTAGTTTCAATATACTCCAGAAATTCAAAACAAAACAAATCAGTTGTGGGTTTTAAGCTTGATATACTCTTAGCAACTAAGGAGGCATCTTGCCTCTACACATCATTTTCCTGTATTCGACTCTCTGCTGTGTGAATCGTGCCCATCCCCATCCGTGTGTTAAAGCCACTCATGGTTTGCATCAAGAGTGTTTTTGGTCAGCAGTTCCCATCCTTTTTGGTACCAGGGACCAGTTTCAGAGAAGACAATTTTTCCATGGATGGTGGGGTGGGTGGGTGGGTGGGGAGCTCTGCTCCCAGTCCCTAACAGGCCATGGACCGGTACCGGTCTGTGGCCCGGGGTTTGGGGACCATAGTCTTTAGTAACTGCCTCTGGATTTGGGACAGTGAGTAGGGTCAAAATAAATAATGTACATGGCAGGGAAGGGAAAGCCTGTTGGAGCTGCTTATAGCTAGCCACACTCTGGACCAGCATGTTGGAATCCAGCACAGAGCAAATGCAGTAAAAATTTGTTCAGTTTCTCTATGGGGGGAGAAAACCCAGAATAAATAACACAGAACATATATTGAGTTGCTTTGTGTGTACTATGGTTAAAGATAGTGGTATAGTGGTAAGTGGTTTACAACCAGCTATACAGAGGGAGCAGATATACAGCATTTGCCAATTTCTGTGGTGTAAAGACTCCTACCATGGCCCATGTGGAGCTACCAATTTCATTCGCTAAATGTGGAGTTGGGGAGAAATGTACAGTAGCACACTATTATCTAGTATTTTCTTCATACAGATACCATAGACAGATATAAATAATCTTAAGAGAATAGATAACTTTAAAATGTAGCATAATAATTAGGAGGTGATAAATTTTGAGCATTTATCACCTTTGTTTTTATTATAATTCATTTAATTAGAAGCTTATATAATTAGATTATTAATAATGACTGTGTTTAACAACAAGATGGCAAAATTCCAGAAATTTGCTTTAGCATAGCACTAATTAGGCTACACTCTAGGTACCTGAAGTGTACAATTAGTAGATGACAGAATTCAGTGAATGAACATAATTTATATATATATCTACATATACATACCTACATATATATTTTTTCCCCTTTATACTCATGACCTGTGTACAGGAAAGAATTCCAAAATCCTCCTTTAAGGTAACTGCTTGGTAAACTACACACACAATTTAATGACAGCCATACTAATGGATAGTTTTGTAGATAACAGACCTAATTTTCATAATTTACCTCTGAGTCCAGCCAGATTCGAGAGAACAATGCAACATAATTTCTGGATTCCTAACAAAGTTATCTGGCAGGCCTGAAAGAACTCCAGTATTGTTCCCCATCTATCTAGCCAGTGTACCAGATACAAGGTAAGAAAGGAAAAAGGGGGGAAAAGAGAGACTCCCAAAGGATCCCTTCCACAATTAATTATGCAAATCACAAGTAAATTAGACACTAAAAATTTAAGATTGATTGAAAGGCTTGCTCAAATTGCTTTAACTGTGATTCATAAACCAATCACGCAAATTCGTATGTTAGGTTGTGTAAAAAAAAATTAGAAAGATGTAGAATGGAATAAGATTACCTTAATTTAAATGTAAAAGACATGGTTGCTGAAGTCTGAGTCTCTTACGCTGTTAGTACTAGCCCATCAGATGTTAACAAAATCTGATATGCAACAGTTTTACATATCCCCTTGTGGGAGAAAGATCAACTTGTGATCTGCTTTATAAATCAGCTACAGTGTTAGAGTTAGGCTACTGTAGCTAAATGGCTTTTAGATATGCTTCCTGTTTTAAGCTACCATATTTACAAATGAAAGCTTTTTCAAACCATGGCTTTTAATATAATTTGCATATTTAGTAATACATTGATTAAAATTAAACACGGATTATTGCAATTTATTTCAGAAACAGATGGGATGCATTAAGCGAAAAGCCAGAGCTTTTAAATAGAACAGACTCACTGGCTGACTACTGATGAATGATGAATGCAAAAACTTTGTAAATTGGCAAAAAGAAAAAAAAAGCCCTCTGCACCCGTTTCCTTTCAAGGCTTTCCTGACTTGTGATTCCATGAAATTAGTAATCAAGCTAATTTAAAATGAATAATGTATATCAAAGGTATGCATGGGCTTAATGAGAGCAGATTTCTCAGAAGAAAAAAATGCTTCTACGAACTTTGAATCTTCCTTGTCTACAGGGTATGTGTTCTCAGGTATTCCTGATTATGGATTTGATGGCGCTCACCAGCAGATGGCATTCTTCCATTACATACACTCCTGCTGGACTGCTTTGATTTTACAGTTTCATGAAGCTTCACTAGCTAGTGTAAATTAACCATGAATTCACTCAACGACAGAGATAGTTGGGTCCAAATATTTGTTTCTGAAATGGCATATTCTCAGAATAGTCTTGGTTGCTCCAAACCATTTTCACTCTCTTCTCTGTATCCATTGCTTTGTTGAATTTCATTCACAAAAGCTAAATTTTAGTAAGAATGATGTATAAATCTCTTATGTTAGCCACTTGTCAGTTATTTCATCAAGGTAGAAGAATTCAGCTTTTGCCTCACCCTCCTCCCCATAGCAGTGTGGTATAATTCAATCAGATCACATTGCTATGCTAGTTCAATTACGAAAATAATTTTTGCATACGAGTTTTTTATTTTGTAGAGCACAGGCATTTTCCAAGTTAATTTGGCAAAATCCAGCTTAGTTTTCTTGGCTATCCAACACTTATTAACCTAGGCAATTAATTCTCAGAATACCATAAAAGAAAATCCATGAAGTAGGCAGAGGATTTATTATTTAGTTTTGATGCATGTTTCCTCCTTGATTTTTTTTTTTTCAGTTAGAGGTGAAAAGGGAATTGCATCTACAACATTTAAATAATGTTTATATTATTCAAAACCTTCATTGGACTGTACAGAAATCCTATTAATATGTAGACTCAAATTCAACAACTTCAATTGAACTGCGTTGCTGAAGGTGAACTTGTGCTAAAGTCAGACTAAGTCCTAATATTTCCTATTTAATATAAATGCTAATTATAAATTCTCAGAATAAGCAAAACTGGGCAGTTTAAAGCACAAATTGATCATTTCATAATGGATGGATGGCCCATTTTTCAAAGCAAGAAATCGAATGAAAACTATTTTTATATAAAGCTTCTGATGATTTTGTATTTTACAAACACACATGAATATAAAACGAAAAAAAGGATTTTTTCATAAAAATCCTGATTACAGTAACACCATGCTGTGGAGGTTTTGTTTTTAAATATAAAATATTAATGAATATTACCTGCAGCTTTTTCAAAGTTTGATTAAATACTCAAAAGTACTTAAAAGGTCAGTTCCCAGTTTCGCTGCTATGGATTACTCTAACATGAAATGTTTGTCACCTATTGTGAGTGGTGAAAATCCCCCTGTATCCAATGTGTTTTGTTTGGATTGAGATGGCATGCAGTTGATGGCTGTGACCTTCATGGTGGCTTAGATCCCTGGCTGGCACTGATTTTTGATTTAGTGCCGATCTGCTGCGCTTGTCACAGGCTGCAAGGTGCTTTCCATGCACTAATGGAACAGCTCAAGGGCAGAGGGGCCCTGTAAATGTCTATCTCTCACCAACCACGGGCTAAATAGAGAGGTGAGTTTTCTACATGTGAATGACAGACTCTAAGATTACATGCAGAAGGTAATGCAAAGTTTTAAAACCTGCGCGGACTTGTGAAAATAAGAAGCATTTGCAAAGTGCAAACTCTAAGGTTATTCTGCCTGCTAATGAATATGTATCTGCACTGTTAAAATGGAATATTTAACACAAATACTGATAATATATCTTCATTTGGTGGCAGGGAACTAACAATCAGTTGATGTGTCCTTTGGTTCAACTGTAGTTGTTAATAAATTCTGCTATTTAATGATGTCTTCAACAGAAAATTGCATATGTCCAAACTTTTTCCTTCTAAGAAAACACAAAATGATAATTGTTACAGAAAGAGCCAATTTAGAAACAAAATAATAACATCTTGGCCTATGTATCATCTTGGCCAGGCATCTTGACCACTGAAGAGTATTCCAGATATGCAGTAAAAAAACAAACACAGGTGAATTTTGCCTTCTAAGCTTACTTGGGCTTGGATAAGAGTAATTCATGCTAAGAGGCAATAAACGTATTATAAGTACATCTATAAGTGACCACATCTTATTCATCCTTCAAGACTGAGCTCAATACTGCCTCCTCCAGAACCATTTCCCGATTCTCCCAGGAACTAATCTCTTCTTCCTTGAAATTCTACGATATTTGATTTGTGCATTTCTTACTGTTATTATTGCCCTTGATCTTGTATGATAGACGTGATTTATCTCATTTCCTGCAATAGACTATAAGCTCCTTAAGGGCAAGTACCACATCTATTTTATTAATATTTTTAAAACCACCACCTTACCTAGTCCTGTGCCTGATGCATTATATGTGCTCAATACATGTTTGTTGAATGAATGAATGATAACCACATGACTGCAATGTGGTAGCAGTCTCCAGATTGATGAAATTTTAAACCTATGAGTATTTGTGGTGATTTTATCACTAACAATGTCTGGCTGACTCCCTAACTTTCCACTTCTTCAATCACCACACACAGGTGATGGCCCCTCTTACATTCACAAGTCTCAATTTAGAGTTTCTGATTTCTCTCTGAATCCACCTTTCATCAGCAAGACCACATGCAAGACCTAATTCTTATCTAAGACAAGTCAATAACCAAGCTCACCAAAACGCTTCCCTACACATACTATTCAGATCCCTTCAATATGTAATACCCTTAGTGTGCCTTGTCTGACCACAGAGTAATTCACAGGATATAAACTTCATCCATGTCTTAGAAGCCTTTGAACTCATCCTGTGGGAAATTGCCTTCCTGGTACATGTTACCTTTTGTGACCCTTCGATTCATAGATTAAATTCACCAACTCTTTATTGAGTGCCTACTATGCGCCAGGCACTAAAAGGCAAATATGATATATTAATAATACTGTGCACTCTCAGGAGGGACCAGGCAGTGTGCCAGGAAATACTTGAAGCCACTGGAGAAACATGGTACATCTTCTTAGATAGGGAAATAAAGTAATTTCAAACATTATTTTACTTTAAAATAAAGAAATTGAATGCAAAATTTACAGAAATTTTTAAAACATAAGAATTCAAAAATTTCCATTTTCAGTAGACTGCTTTTGATCCCTCGAGTGTGAATTCATTCTATTCTGCCATTCTAGATAGTTCAGTTGAAAGTTTTTGACAAGCTGTCTGAAGGAATACATGTTTGGAATAAGGAAGTCTTGATTAGAATTCCAATTATCCCCCCGCTAATTATATATCTTTGGGTGAGTTATTTAATCACTATATGCATGAACATTCTCATCTATAAAATATGCATAATAATATCTACCTTTTGGGGCAATTGTAAAGATTAAATCAATTAATATATGTAACATGTAAAGACAGTACCTAATGCATAGTAGGTGGTTCTTCCATGGAACTTTATCCATCCCCTGAAAGAGACCTAGCAAATACTAATATTGTTATTTCACACCTCTGCCAGTTTCACTCCTTGTGCCCGAACCATGGAATAACTGTTTGAATACTGTCTCCTCCAGAAACATTTCCTGATTCTCTCAAGAAGTAATCTCTCCTTCCTTGAAATTTTATGATATTTAACTTGTACGTTTCTTACTGTTCTTATTGCTATTATTATTCACCATCAAATTGCATTCTTTCACAACACATTCATATTCTGCATGTAGTACAGTCTGGTAAGACTTCATACTGAAGCTGGGCTGGGTGGCTGGCCTCTGTAATCTCAGCTACTCAGGAGGCTTAGGTGGGAAGATTGCTTAAGGCCAGGGGTTCCACATGAACCTGGACAACATAGCAAGACCCTGTCTCTAAAAAAAGAAAGAAAGAAAGAAAAAGATTTCATGGGTATCATTGATGATCTACATACTTTTGTCACCACTTATAAAACTTTCAAAAGCCTCTAGTTCAATCATTTCACATTCTAAATGGCCTAGCTTCTTTGTCTCCTTTGCTGGCTGAAATCCTTTTACTGTCCACTTGGATAGATATCGCATGAAGTTCTACTCTTAGGACTCATCTTTCTTCTCGCTACACTTATTCCCCTTGGTGAGCATATCCACTCTAATGGTTTCAACCTCCAACTCTATGCCAGTGACCCTAAATCCTTGTTTCCAGTCCTGACTTTTGATATGTGCTCCAGTCTTCAGGTTCCACCTGCTACAGAATATGTGCTGTTAA
>RJWJ010037210.1:0-15663 GCA_004363605.1 Indri indri | reverse complement strand
GCAGGCGCCCACCTCAGGAAGCTTGCATTCTATCTGTATACACAGGGGAAAAAATAAGTTAAAAAACCCCATTATTTTGGATAGGGATAAGTATTATAAAAATAGAACAGAGTGCTGAGATAGAGGAGCAGAGGTACGTTAGCCTGGGTGGTCCAGGAAGGCCTCTCAGAGGAGGTGATACCCAGGCCAAGGCCAGAATGAAGTGAGGGTCTGGGAAGAGTGTTCCAGGCAGGGGGAATGGCAGGTGCGGAGGCCTGGAGGCAGGGACTGGAAGGCAGCCAGTGTGGCTGTAGCATAGTGAGCAAGTGGGCGTGGGCGTGAGGTGGAGGTCAGCGGCAGACAGGGCCCATCACGCAGGACTTTGTCGGCCATCACATGGGGATTGGGATTTTTTCCTGGTGCGATGGGAAGCCTTTGGAGGCTTTTATGCAGGTGAGTGACATGACTGGTATACGTGACCAGAGGCCACTAGGGCCACTGTGTAGGGAATGGATCGTAAGGAACCAAGAGTGTGTTGTGTTGAACGAATGAATGAATTTGGCCGGAGCTGAGCTTTTTGTACACTAAGCACCTCCCCCTCGTCCCTGTGGTTAGAAACGGGCCAGCTCATGTTTCTCTGTTTATTCTTGAGCTGAGAACTGACGTGGGGCTCCCCAGACACCAGCCCCATAAAATAGCACCCTGGGCTCCTCTGGGTAATAGGTGCAATTACCACGGCCTCCATATGGCGCATGGAATCGGTTAAATGCAGTGGAAATTGCTGAGCCTGCTGACAGCACGGCTGGCCCTGCCCTCACTTTGTGGTTTGCGCCATCCTCGTCTCTCCACCCCTGTGAGCTGGGCTGACCCTCTGAGCCAGGGAAATCTGCCGTGAATCTCAAACTTGGGTTTCTGGAGCAACCATTGAGGCCGGTCTTGCTGGGTGACTTTGGGCAAGGTCTTGACCTCTCTGGGCCCCAGTTTCTCCATCTGAAACAAGGGAAAAAAGATCTCTGTGCCCATGTAGAGGAGGGACTTCAAGGTTTGGAGTCAAAAGGTAGCTTGGATCTTATCACTTACTGTGTGACTTGGGGAAAAATCACTTTGCCTCTCTGAGCCCGTTCCCTGGTTGTAAGAGGGAATCATAATGGTTCATGCTCTACTTAACTTTACATGGTAGGTATGAGAACTAAATGGATTGGAAAGTGCCTTGCAAACTGTTGCATGCCGTAAAAGTATTGATTTGTTGCTTTTAACTACTTTAGGGTTTTTTGGTTTTTTTTTTTCTTTTTGAGATAGAGTCTCACTCTGCCACATGGGCTGGAGTGCAGTGGTGTCATCGTAGCTCACTGCAACCTCAAACTCCTGGGCTCAAGCCATCCTCCTGCCTCAGCCTCCCGAGTATCTGGTACTACAGGTTGTACGCTACCACTCCCAGCTAATTTTTCTATTTTCTTTTTTTTTTTTTGGTAGCAACGGGATCTCACTCTTGTTCAGGCTGGTCTTGAACTCCTGGCCTCAAGCAATCCTCCTGCCTCCCAGAGTGCTGGGATTACAGGCGTGAACCACCGCACCCAGCCTTCAGGGTTGTTTTAAAAGGTAATTAATTATTACTGTGGACAGACTTTTAAGTAACTCCTATATAGAAGTAATATGTTGAGAACAAAAGTTTTTGTTGCTCAGCTAGATGGTAACAAACTTATAGATCAAGAGCAGCGTGGAGTGTGGTTATTAGACTAGAAAGTTCTCAGCAGTATGACTAGTATTTAAAACAGAGGTGGTGGCCAAGAGCTCTGTCTTTGGGCTTGGTCAGTCTGCCATTTACTGGCCCTGTGACCTGGGCGCACTTACACCTCTGAGCCTGTTTCCTAATTTGCAGACTGGCCATTATGGTCCTACCACCTCACAGAGTTGGCTAAGGTGACACATGTTAAAATCACAGCCCCAGTGTGCGGCATTCGTAGTAACTCAGTAATGTTAGGCCCCGTGGTCGTTTATTACACCTTGCTGTGTGCCGGGCACCATGCTAAGCATTTTACTTATTTGCTTGTGGGTTATTTATGCACTTATCTCTTGAACAAACGTTTATATAGCATGAGCCTCGTGGGCTCCGTTCTAGGCACGTTACAAATGCTAACCCACGTGGGCTGTGCTGTTCACAGCTTGCACAGCTCTTCCAGGTAGGTGCCATGGGGCCCCACTTGCAGGGGAAGAAATCTAAGTGCGGAAAACTGAAGTTGCCCAGGGTCCCATATCTACTGGGCGGCTGTGCTTGTTTTCAAGCCCAGGTCTTTGTGGTCCTGAGCCTGTGTTCGTATCCTTGGTGCCCCGTAGTCGAGGCGGGCATCCTTCCCTCTACCCCTCCTGGCCACTCCCGGGGCCGTTCCAGCCCCCCACCCCCATGCCTGGCTTGGCCTGTCCTCTCCTCTCCTCCCTGCTTCTCTTCACCCCCCTCTTCCGCTCCCCCCTGGGAGGGAAGGAAGGAATGGAGGGAAGGAGGAGAGAGAGGGAGGACCGAGGAGGAGACCTCCCTCCCTCCCCTCGTCCGTCCTTCCTTCCTTCCGTCGAGTATCGCTCACACACAGTGCACAGTGGATTTTTAAATATGTTACGCTCGTATAACCACCACCCGGGTCAGGGTAGGTGTCCCAGAAGCCCCCCAGCATCCCTGTGGATCCAATACTCCCTCCCACAGGTAACCTCTCTTCTGACTTCTGTCACCCTCCATTGGGGTTACCTGCTCTTCCATTCCATGTAAAGGGAACCTCACAGCCTGTACTCTCTCGCAAATGGCTTCCCGCGTGTCATTCTGTCTGTGAGACTCATTCATATTGTGGTCAGCCGTAGTTCATTCTTTCTTCATTGCTGGGTGATGTTTCACGGTATGAACAGGATGCAGCGTATCCAGTCCACTGTGATGGGCGTGTGGGTTGTTCCAGTTTGGGACTATTCCGAATGCGCTGCTGCGAGCATTCATGGACGCGTCTCTGCGTACACGGCCCTCGTGGCTCAGGAGTGGACTCGCTGGGGCCCGGGGAAGACATGATCAGCTTTTGTCAAACTACTTTCCAAATGGTTGTACCGATTTACGCTCCCACCAGCAGCGTGTGAAAGTTCTATTTGCTCCTTACCCCCGCCAGCACTTGGTACTGTCGGTCTTCTTGGTTTTGCCCATTCTGGTAGGCAAGTGGTAGCATCTCCTCGGGGTTTAAACTTCCGTTTCTCTGATGACTAATGATGTTGAACACCTTTTCAAAAACTCGTTGGCCATTGGGATGTATTTTATGAAGAATCTATTCAAGTCTTTTGCCCATTGTAACGTTTGCTTCATTTCTTTTTCGTACTGGTTTGTAAGAGTTGTTTACGTACCACGGGTGCAGATCCTTTGTTGATACACGCATCGAAAACCCGCCCCGCACCCCAGTCTGTGCTCCGTGTTTTCACTCTCTTAAAAGTGATGAGGAGAAGTTCTTCGTTTCAGCGAAGCCTCATTCATCTTTTATAGTTTATCATTTTTGTGTCCCATTTAAGTAACCTTTGCCTACCCTGGAAAAAAATCTCACTGGGATTTTTCCCGCAGGGCTGGGAATGGCCACATGGCAGGCTCAGCGGCCTCAGGTGGCCAAGCCAGCTTCGGAGGAGGAGCCACACCCGCCCATGGGCCGGGAGCTGACTGAGGCCAACCGCTTCGCCTATGCTGCCCTCTGTGGCATCTCCCTGTCCCAGCTGTTTCCAGAACCTGAGCACAGGTGAGTTCTTTCATCTTGCAGAGGGAAGGTCATGCTTCTTCAGGGAGACGATTAGGGACAGCCAAGCAGGCTGCCGGGAACTGTGGCACGGTACAAAGAGGAGTAAGTCACTGTCCTTGCCTTTAAGGAATTCTCAGTCTGGTAGGGGATAAGACATCCCCTCATTCAGTTACTCATTCATTTCCACCTTCGCCAGGCGTATTTTGAGCACCTACTGTGTGTCAGGAACAATTTGAAGTACATGGAGGGTGAATGGGAACGAGACAGACGCCACCCCTCCCCTCAAGTGTGACGCAGTCTAGTAGGGAGATAAGATGTTTATTCATTCATGCAACATGGATTTGTTGAGTACCTACTATGTGCTGGGTATAGTAGCCCTGTGGAATAAGCAGAGCAAGGCCTGGCTCCTGCCTTTCAGATGCTTATGTATAGGTGTGGGCACCCAGGTGGCTGATTGTAGCAGCCGACAGGTACAGGTGAGTGAGTGCCAGATGCAGGGGAGTGAGTGCCATGACAGGTGTAAACAGGGTGTAGTGGGAGCAAAAGGATGTTACAGGTTTAATAACAGCGTTATACCTACTGCCTGTCATTGCCGACATCTACTGTGTGTTTTTTAAAATTACATATTTGGAATCAGAATAGCAGAATCGTTAACACTGTGGGCTTTGACCTTCAAGGCCTTCAAGGATTCTAGGGGGAGAGCTTGGAGGCAGGAGGAGGCCAGTGGGAGGCTGATGGGGTCAACCGGGAGAACCAGGACAGTGACCGAGGGCTGCAGGGAGGGCGCACCTGGAACAGACTCTGCTCAGGGAGGATGGAGTTGACTTGGGAACAGGTTGAATGTTGGGGGCGAGGCAGAGGCAGGCGCTGTGCGGCTCCGAAGGTGCGGGTGGAGAGAAGAGCACAGGACAGAGATGCCGTCACTAGCATAGGGAACACGGGTCGGGGGGCAGAAGAGGGTGAGAAGCTCTTGCATCTGCAGTGTTTCTAAGACACTCCCCTTTCCCCTTTCTGCTCACCGGTCCCCCTTGAGTAAACTTCCCTCATGCCTTGGATCTTGGCTGTTTGGGGTTTTTAGTTTTGGTTTCGGTTTTGTTTTGTTTTCTGATACAGAGTGTCACTCTGTCACTGGGGCTGGGGTGCCGTGGCATCATCATAGCTCACAGCAACCTCAAACTCCTGGGCTCAAGCAGTCATCCTGCCTCAGCCTCCCGAGTAGCTGGGACTGCAGGCGCACACCACCATGCCCAGCTAATTTTTTTATTTTTTGTAGAGACAGGGTCTTGCTTTTGCTCAGGCTGGACTCGGACTCCTGGCCTCAGGCAATCCTCCTCCCTCGGCCTCCCAGAAGTGCTAGGATTACAGCCGTGAGCCATGGTGCCGGCCTTGTTTTTGTTTTTCCTTTGTCGATCCACTCAACTGAACACTTGAGCATTTTCAACTCCATGGGGGCCACCTCCAGGAAGCCTCCCCTAGCCTGTTCCCAGAGTAGGGCGTCACTCCACCTGTATGCTCAGTGACCCATCACTGCACCCACCACACTGCACTGGAACGCTTCCATTCCCATCACTCCTCCAGTTTGAGCTCCTGGGGGCAGAAGCCACCTTGTTGATCTCTGAGTCCCCAGTGCCTCGCACACAGCTCAGTGCAACAGAGACACTGGTAAAGACTGATGAAAAGAAGAGGTGGGTAAATGCTGGCTTTGTTAACAAGGAGACATTCCATAGACGTTAGCCTCAGATCTGGGTTCAGATCCTAGCTCTGCCACTTTTCAGTTGCATGTGCCCTCGGGCAGGCTATTTAACTTCTCTAAGTAAGCATCAGTCTCTTCCTCTGTAGAGTGAGGCTGACAATACCCACCCTACAGGTGATTACAAGAATCAAATGAGGTGATGTAGGTAAAGCACGTAGTAGGCTCTCAAAAAATAGTAGTAGTTTCTTGCTTAACTCTGTGACTTACTTTCTTTACCCAGTTTTCTCCTCTGGAATATGAAGATAATATTGACCTTACTCCTACTAGGCAGGATGTTTTGGGCTGCAAGTAATGAACATGGTACTAAAAGAGATTTAGACAACAGGAGATTTATTTTTTTCACTTTACAAAAGATCCAAAGGTACGTAGTTCGAGGATTGATTCATTGCCTCAAAAGGCCTTTGGGTTGGCTTCTCAACAATTCTATTGGCCTTCTCCCTCCTGACCACAAAATAGCTGCTGCAGCTCCATGCATCACACCCTCTCTGGACAAGGCCTAAGTCAGGAAGGAGGGGAGCAGGAATTCTCAAGTCTCTCATCAGGGGAGAGATCTTTCCCCAAATATCCCCAGAAGCCTTCCTTTTATGTCATTGGCTAGGTCCTGTCACATGCCTGGTAACGAATAAAGGCACTCGCCATCCTCAGTCTCCATTGTGGAACTGGGTTCCACTGGGGAATTACGGCTTCAGAGAAATGGCTGACATTGTTGGCAGCACCATCAGAGAGGGTGGCTGTAAGGAGGGCACACGTCGATGGCCCCTGCAGAGGCTGGCACAGAGCTACTGCCAAATAAGCGTTGGCTGTTATTATTAATTATTAATAATGGAACCCCCACCCGATAAACCAGCACATAGCCAAGGAAGAGCTTCGTGTACTTTGTTTCCATAAACGAGTATTTATCAGCCTGTACTGTGGGCCAGGGCTGTAGTAGGCGCCACCTAGGAGGGCACACGGGGCAGCGAGTTATTGTCCTGTGTCCCCATAGTCCCGTGATGTCTAAGTGTTGTTCCAAACACAGGCAGCTGTTGCCTGGCCATAAACATTTGCCTTGGGACGTTCTTTCTTGAATGTTTCCAATTCAGTATGTCAGTTGTTTCCACATGGTTGATCCATCTTCTGAGGCACAAAACACATTTTTCAAAAAATCTCAATCTTTCTAAAGCCCAGATATGCTTTTGGTTTCAGTAATCTTTAGAAAACACTCCGGCAGTTTTCGTCCCCATGGGGTATAAAAGCAAGCCTCTAAAATATTTCTCATCCGTGCCGTAAACATCACAGATGTTGTTCCCTTCAATTAATTCCATTTATTAAACGTGGAGAAACTAATGAGGTATCGCAGGGTGGGCAAACTTCTTCTGCCAAGGGCCAGATATTTTAGCAATGCGGGCGGGAGGGTCTGTGTCACAGTTACTCAGCTTTGCTGTTGTAGCGCCAAAGCAGCCATAGACAGTACGTAAAGGCATGCATGTGGCTGTGTTCCAATAAAACTTTATTTGCAAATACGGGCTGCAGGCCACGTTTGGCCCGTGAGCTGCAGTTTGCTAAGCCCTGGGGAATGGGAGGAGTTTTGGACTGACCAGGAGGCTGGAAGCCTGGATTCCAGGTGAGGCTTTGCCCCTTCCCTGCTGTGAGACCCTTGAAAAGACATTTAACGAGCAGCCTAGGTGCGCCATCTGTAAGGCGGGCTAGGATGGAGGAGGTGTTTCGTGAGCGGCCAGTGCCCGGCGAATGCTCACAGATGCAACCGCAGGAGAGGGGCAGTCTCCGCAGTGAGCAAGCCTGGCTTCTGGGGTCCCAGAGATGTAGGTTTGAACTGGGAGCTGTCACTTAACCTCTTTAGATCTGGGTTTTCTTATCTCTAGAATAGGGGTAAAATAGTACCTACCTCCCTTGTGGGGCTATGGTGAGAATTAAACAACTCAGTGTGTATAGTGCACTTGGTACAGGGCCTGCCACACAGTTGCTCTGTGATTATTTGTTGTCACTGTTGCTGTTGATTTTTATGTGTGTCAACTAGACCACCAGCCACGTTAGTAGCAATTACCAAGGCCCTGCCGATCTAAAATGCTGCTCATTATTTGATACATTGCTGCATGGGCACTTTACATATATATTTGGTAATTTATTTGCCCATGTAAAGAAACATATATAGTGCTTTATAGGTGCCAGGTATTGTTCTAAGCCTATGACAAATATTAACTTAGTTAATCCTTCCATCTACCCTATGAAATAGGTTTCATCATCTCCGCTGTTTTACAGATAAAGAAACTGAGGCCCAGAGAGGTGAAGTAACTTGTCTGAGATCACACAGCTAGTGGCAGAGCTGGGATTTGAACCAGAAGTTGTGCTCCTTGCACTCTGTTACGAGACGCTTCCCTACATCCAAGACTTTCTTCGTAGACAGCAGGGTCAGGCCATGCTGCTGCCTTTGGCCCTACGCCCTTTCTGCTTATAAATTCACCCTAAGCAATGTTCGGTTCACTTAGCTGTCTCCTCCCCATCGTGCACGCCCACACACCACCCCAGGGTAATCCCAGTAAATGGTAGTGGACTAAAGGATAATCACTGTCATAGCAGTAGCTAACATTTATCAAGTGTTTACCGGTGCCAGACGCTGTTACCAGGTCATTTAATCTTCCCAACTAAGCTCTCTAGCTTAGGCAGGCCCTGTTATCGCCCACATATTACTTTGGAGGAAGATGAAGCTAAGAGAGGTGAAGTGAGGACACAGCAGAGTCAGGACTCTTCCAGGTGGTTGGACTCCGGAGTCTTGACTCTTAACCCTGTCCCCAGCTGCCTCCCTCTATGACCCTGTACATAAAAGTGATGGCTAACATTAGTTGAACATCTACTACATGCCACGTCCTGTCTGAGTGCTTTACGTGTATCACCTCGTCTAATCGTCAACCAACTTTATGAAGTTGGACTCTCGAACCCATTTTACAGATAGGAACACTGAGGCACAGAGAGGTCAAGGTACTTTCCCAAGGTGCTGTGCCCTCAAATCCCCCTTCAGGAATAAAGGACTTTCACCCTCAGCACCTGGGAGGGCCACCAGCCCAGCCCCAAGCTGCCTGTCCCCTTTGGGACCCACCTCAGCTAAAGAGAGCCACCGTGCCCAAGGTTCTGCCCCCGCCCTGGGGTACCTGCGTCCATTGACTGGCTGATGTGGGACTATGAAGGCCTGGCCCTCTCAACCCACAGGGGCAGCTCCGCAGGGTCATCCCCACCCATTCTTGCAGGGCGGGCTAAGGCCTCCCTTGAGACTGCACCACGGCTCAACTGCTCCCTCTGCCCAGGGCTGCTTCCTCCCTTCCCTCCCCAAGTGGTGATCCCCAGCGGAGCCCTCACCTCCATGTCAAGGCAGCTTCCTGGGAATCCAACCATAGGATTCAAACGCAAGCTCTTCACTGCTCCCATCGAGGGCCCTGGCCTCAGGTCTCTCCACTTTGTGGCCACACTAAGGAATAGGATGGGTGGGCCGTGTGGTACAAGGGTGGGGATTCGGGGGTGGAAGGGGCTCCTGAGGTCACCCCATCACTAGGGAGCTGCGCTTGTTCCTGGGAAGCCTGAGCCCACCCCGATCTGGTCTCAGTCCCTACAGAGTGCAGAAGCCGGGCTGGAGACCCGGGCAGTGTGGTTCGAGGCAGGCCGGGCCTCCAGTTGTCAGCCTCTTCCCTGGACTGGTATAATCGCCCCCTAATTGACTCCCCTGCTCCACACCCCCCGACTACCCGCCCCCCAGCCCACACCTGGCCAGAGGTGGCCCTGTGTCAGAAGTCTGATGTGGACTCTGCCACGTCCCCGAAGTGCCGTGGGCTCCCCGTCTGTGTCTCAGCCCACAGGGCCCTTCCCGAGAGCGGCCCCACCCGCTCACATGCCCAGTGGGGACAGAGCCCGCGGTGGCAGTGCTCGTGGCGGGAAGGGCACCCTCCCTCTTCACTCCGTCCACTTCTGCAGCAGCCAGCTTTTTCCAGAAAGCACGTCCTCAGTGATTTCCCAGAGCGGCAAATCGCCTTCTCTGGGAAGCCTTTTCTAGTCGCTGCCGTCACCTCCACAGGTGGCCCTGGGGCTCCCTCTCAGGGCTGCTTAGGACTGGGTGCTGCCTCTGTCCTGGGGCGCCACACGGCACTGTGGCCACTCGGTTACTCGAGCGTCTCCACCGCCGCGAGACCGAGTCTTGTCCCCTTGTGGTTCCTCAGCCCCCAGCATGGCCGTAACTGCCCGTGGCCCTCGTCCCTGTGGTGTGTCAGCCTTTTTGGTAGAAGTTTCGATGGGAGAAGAAGCTGTTAATAAAATCCACGTCACCTAAAATTAGAATCACAGTCACCACGTTCTGTGTGTGTGTGTGTGTGCATGTGTGTGTGCGCATGTGTGTGCACACATGCCGGCTGTTCACGCCCACGGGCACAGCTGACCTGCACTTCCCAGCGGCCTTGTGAGGCTGCGTGCCCAGGCGCTCTGGGATCTAAGCCCTGTCTGCCTTTCAGCTCCTTCTGCGCGGAGTTTGTGGGGGGCCTGGTGAAGTGGCTGCAGCTGTCCGAGGCCGTCTTGCCAACCATGACTGCTTTTGCCAGTGGCCTAGGAGGCGAAGGAGCAGACGTGTTCACCCAGATCTTGTTGAAGGACCCCATCTTGAAGGACGACCCGCTGGTGATCGCTCAGGTACGCCTCATACCTGGTGGCAGCTGCCAGGCACAGTGGAACAAAGCATCGTCTTTCAGAGGCCGTCTGAAAATTGCTTCTAATGGGGGCGAAGTGGTTGAAAGATAAAATATGTCCTCGTAATATCACATTATGAGATGATCAGAGCTGATGTTGAATTATCCTTAGTGAATATTTAGTATCTACTTAATGCTACTCTAGTAGTGTTTACTATGTGCTAGTACCTTTACAAAAAGTAACTCGTGTAATTCTCAAAGCAATGTTATGAGGTAGGTAGTAGTTGAGAAAACTGAGGCACAGAGAGGTTAAGTAATTTACCCAAGGTCACACAGCTGAGAAATGGCCAGACCAGGACTTGAACCTCGGTGGTCTGACACCAGAGCCCACGTTTCCCCAAGGTGCGGTGCCTCTTTTCAGACCAGCAGCTCTGCCGCGTGCCCTTGAGCATGTCACTTGCCCGCTGTGTTGCAGTTAGGGCCCATGGAAGCTGTGACACCAGCTGTCCGTGGGGCAAGTGCATCGATTTAAAACAGCCCCTGCCCTCCTTCATCTCGCTGCCTGGAGTTCTCGCGTATTTCTCTCCTTATCTGCTGGTAGTTTCTGATCTGGCTTGCCACTGGGGTCCACGCGGAGGTTTTGTGTCTGTCTTGTTCTCCGTGGTAGGAGTTAATAAATATCTGTCAAATGCGCAGGCTGACTGCATATCGCCTTGTCACTGATTGCATGCCTTTCCCCTCAGGACCTGCTGACCTTCTCCCTCCAGGATGGTAAGTTGATTTTCTAAGCTCTGTAAATTGCGGGTGTCCGTCTTCACCCCCAGCCAGCGAAGCCAGCGATAGGTGCTGACACCTGGGGCCAGGTCCTGCACAGCCTTTTTGGCACAAGGAAGGACAGAGAGCCCAGTATTGCTGGGCGGGGGCCCTTCGTTCGTGCCAAGGCTGTGGGGTCCTCAGTACCCGTCTCACTGTCCCCCACGACAGGCCTGCGGCTGTACCTCCCCTGTGGCTCTTGAATCTGGCCCTTTCCCCACCTCCGCCCACCCCCTGGTCTGAGCCACCGCCACCCCTCCTGGATGACCGCGGGGTCAGCTCACTGGTCTTCCCGCCACCACCCTGCGCTCGAATGATCTTTTTGAAGGCCCATGTGACCGCACTGCCTCCCTGCCGATCACCTGCCGGTGGCTCCTGCTGCGCTCAGGAGAAAGGCCGGCCTCTCTGGCGTGGCTCTTGAGGCCCTAGTGGGCTAGCCCCTGTCCCCTCCGCCTCATCTCTCAGTACAGTCGCCCCTGCAGTGCGGCCCAAGCCATGCCGGCCTCCTGGCAGCTCCCGAACACATGCGCTGCCTGCTCGGCTGCGCCTTTGTACACGCCCCTCCCCGGCTGGAAAACTCTTCCCGCCCCTCTCCGCGTACTTACTTTCTGCCTTTCCTTCATCCCTCCGCGCAGTCATCACTTCCTGGGGAGGCCTTCCTGGTGTCCTGACTTGCACACGCCCAGGGCCATGCTGACCATGGTCACGGCTGTTCACTTCCTTATGCGATTCTCTGATCAACAGGTTTCCCCAGCAGACCAGAGGCTCCACTCGGGCGGGGACCGTGTCTGATTTTGTTCACTTCCCAGGCCTGACACAGCACCTGGCACATCGCACACACTCAGTAAATACCTATTGAATGGACTGAGATAGATCTTACGGCCCCGTTTGATGGATAGGGAAGTCAGCTCAGAGAGGTTAAGCAGTTTACCCAAGGTTGCTCAGGAAGCGGCAATATGGGATCCCACCTGTTAGTTTCCTAGGGCTGCTGTGACAAATGAACAGGAACTGGGTGGCTTGAAACAACAAGACCTTTATTCCCTCCCTGTTCTGTTGGCCAGAAGTCTGAAATCAAAGCGTCAGCAGGGTCACCCTCCCTCTGAAGGCCGCAGGACAGAATCCTTTGTACCTCTTCCAGCTTCTGATAGCCCCAGGCCTACCTGGGCTCGTGGCTGCCTCGCTTCAGTGTCTGCCTTCATCTTCCACAGCCTTCTCCTCCTCCCTTCTCCCTCCTCCGTGTCTCTCTTACAATGACGCTTCCTACAGGGCAATCTCATCTCCAGATCTTTAACTTAATTGTATCTGCAAAGACCCTTTTTCCAAATAAGGTCACATACGAAGGTTCCGGGACACTGACAGGGTCACCCCTCAACCCGCTGTACCAGCCCAGGGTGTTCGCCCCGGGAGCAGCTCCCCATCCCACTTCTTCCCACCACCTCCCCTCCGCCCGGGCTCCCCCGTTACCGCGTATGTGGCTTCTTTTATCCTCTGAACTGGGGAGAAGTGTTGGCACAAGGACCTCTGGTGTTTGCTCTGATGGCAAGCTGAGAGAGGGAATACCAACTTGCAAATGAAATCTCCAACCACCGCCAAACCCTGAAAGAGGGAAACTTGGGCCGTCTCCCCGCTAGAACCCTGCTAGCGTGCAGAGGAAGAGCGGAATTCCAAGAGCAGGAGCTTAGGCAGGAGAGAGCCCCCAGGAAGGTCCGTGGGCAGCAGCGCGGCGCGCAGGGCTTGGGCCAGGTGGGGTCTGGGCAGGCCGAGCTGGGGAGGGGAGCAGGATGGACTTCCCCTGGCAGGTCTGAGGACGCTCAGCCTCAGCGGGGGCAGCAGAGAGAGCACAGGGAGAGGCTGCTCCAGGAGTCATCTGAGGGAAGAGACCCCAGAATCGCGACAGGCCAGAGAGAGGGCACAGGAGCCAGAGGGGACTCAGGTGATTCTGGAATCCCGGTTGCTGGTGCCAGCTGCCAGGGGATCGGGGTCCTGTCCCAGGGATTCTGGCATTTGTCTCCAGTGACCCTTTTATAGCAGATGGTGGTCAGAGAACCTGAGAGGGTAGGGAGCTGGGACCCCCTCAAGCCCGCACAGCAGGTCGTGTGAACTGTTTCTCGTGCTTCCTTGTTAGTACAGGTTTGTTTAGCACAGTCAGTATCTTCCAGGTGGCAGCACGTAGGTCCCCCTACTTTGGGATTTGTGTTATGAGAATAACAAATTTTCTTTATTGTTTTGACCTCTAACACCTTACTACTCCTCGTGGTCCATGGACCCAGCAGTGTCAGCATCTCCGCTGTTATTAACAGAAATGCAGAATCCCAGGCCCACTGAGTCAGGGTCTGCACGTTGGCAAGAACCCAGGGATTCCCGTGTACTTTATCGCCTGAGGAGGCTGCTGGAAGGCTCAGCCCCCAAAGAATATTTTTGGGCCGACTCTATCCAAACAAAACATTTTAACTCCATATCGTAGAGCCGAATGGGCCCTCAAGGGGTGGCTTGGGGCAGCCTCTGCTCTCAGGCAGGCAAGGCCTTTGGCAATACTTCTTTATACCAGAGAAGCCACATGGCCCCCAAGAGCGTGGTGGGCTTGGCCTGAGAACACCCCTCGGTCATCGGACTCCGAGTTTGGAGCATTTCCTATCTGCACACCCTGCGGCCTACATTTTCACAGGCTGTGCATTCTCAGGAGTTGTCACATATTTCATTAAAGAGTGATCGTATCACTTTACTTTAACGGAAGAAAAGGAAGAATAATAATATCTGACCCTCCTGGACTCTCTTGGACAGAGAGGCTGGGTTTGCCCCGTGGTCTGAGGCTGGAGTTGCTGGAGAGCAGGGCAGCGCCTCGGCATGCAGAATCTAGTATCGTCACCATCTTAACGGCAAGGCCGCCGTGGACTGAGTACTCTGTGTGCCAGGCGTGGCGGAGGGGTTCGTCGGGCATTTGAGTCTCTTCCCACGGTGAAGTGGTCGAGGCCATTGCTCCCGTCTTGCAGACCCGACACTCCACACATCAAGGTCAACTTGGAGATCCTCTCACTTTTGCAGGTGGAGAGATTGAGGCCCAGAGAGGGGCGGGGGCTTCACTGGGGACACACAGTGGCAGAGGTAGACTGGGCCGGCACTTCCTCCCCTCCTCTTCACTGGGTGGAAGGAGAAGCCGCCTTTGCCCGAAATCTGCCCGACTTTCTCTTTCCTCACCTGGTGAGTCATGTGCATCCTGCCACCTCTTCCCGACCCACCCCGCCACCTCCTGCAAACCACAGACTGCCCTGAGCACCCTTGGGCACCAGGACACCTCACCTTACCCCTGCCTGCTGTGAGTCACCTTGGGGCAGGCTCTTGCAGAACAGCCGAGTGGGTTTAGAGTGGCCTGTCTTATGTTGTTGCCTGGGGCTTCGTGCCCTCCCAGGGGCACTCTCCTAGGCAACATCTAAACCAGCATTGCCTTTTAAATTTCTATTGAGAATAAGCACCACTTATTAAGCGCCCATTAGGTGTGGGCGACCTTACCTGGCCCCTGTCGATACTGTCTCGTTTCATCCTTGCAGCCGTCCTTAACATAGGCACTCCCACCCGCCCGCTTTCACAGATGGGCAGACTAAGGCTCAGAGCGGTGAAGTAACGTGCCTAAGCTGGTGAGTGGCAGAGCTGGATACTCTAAAGCAAGTGCTGTTAACCAAAACCTTAGCAGATTTTACCCACAAGCGTTGAGGAGTAGCGTCCCTACAGGAATATAGTAATATCTCCTGTCTAAATACTGCCAGTCTCCAGTAACATCTGGGGGTGCCCGCAGGTGCCAACAGCTGAGAACAGGAGCAGCATCAGTGCCACACTGGAACCCCATGGGAACAGGTGCCAGAGCTTGAAAGGTCTCCAGAGGTCAGAGGACCCTCAAATTGCCTAGACCACCCTCTCATCACATAGATGGGGAAACCAAGGCCCAAAGAGGGGCTTGCTGACAGTCGTCATGTCTGACCTCTCTGTCCCTTCTAAGGAATAAGCAGGGACTGAGAATGAGAAGCATCTTGGGGGGAGGGGAGGGTCAGCCTACCTGGGTGTTAAAATCCAAGCTCCACCTTGGCAGGTTACTGCATGTGTCTGTGCCTCGGTTTCCTCAGGTGTCCTGTGGGAATAACAGTAGTCTTTACCTTTAGCGTGGCGGCAAGGATGACATGAGCCAGTCGTGTGCGGTGCTCAGCGCAGAGCTGGCACGCAGGGCACAGCTGCTGGGGCGATGGTGGGTTGTGGTAAATGGGAAAACCCCAGAATCAGGAAACTTGGATTCTCATCTTGTCTCTGAGACTTTCTGGTATGTGACCTGGATCTAGTCATTTCACCTCTCTGAACTGCAATTTCAAGTACAAATAGGGGATAAGAGCTAGATGCTCCACTGAAAAAATTTTTTAAAAATAAAAATTTTAAACTGTCTTGGGTTCTGAGAACACAGTCAAAGATCTTGTAAGGAAGAGATCAGTGTCCTAGATGGGCCAGTTGTTGAAATCCTTTCCTGCAAGCTGCATGAGGCCGGTGCCCTTGTCCGGCCTGTCTACCATTGTGTCCCAGCAACACAGACAGACGCACGGTGGGTGTTTGGTATTTGTGGGATGGAGGGAGGGAGGCAGGATGGGTGGGCAGCCTTTCTCTAGAGAACGAGCTTAGCCGCTGAGCAGGGTCTTGCCTGAGTCCTTCTGCAGACATTGGTGGGGTGGGG
>RJWJ010037209.1:0-15681 GCA_004363605.1 Indri indri | reverse complement strand
GAGAGAAAGAGCGGAGTCAGTGATGACTCTGGAGCATGGGCCAGACAAACTAGAGGGATAAATAAATAATAAAAAGTTTAGCATGCAAATTCCTAATAACAAATAAATAAATGAAAATTAAAATAATAAAATAGATAAAAATTCACTTCCCTACTTCCACTAGAAGTCAAGTAGAAGTCCTCAGCTGCCCCAGCCTAGATAGCCCTGCTATTACCTTAACTAAGACTGCTTGCCACTCCCTGCACCTCCCCTAGTAGGTTCAGCTTAGACACTCTTTAAAAAAAAAAAAACAGTTAAGCATGTATAAATTGAGAATTTAAGATGTTCCTGCCTTGTTCTTTAGATCACAGCTCAAGCCCAAGAGTCTGGCTCTACCTTTGTGCCCTGTTTTTGCTGATGAGACTCTGGCTCTGTGAGGCACAGTGTCTACATGGTACCCCAAGGTCTTTTCCATGGAAAGGTCTTTTCCTTTCCATGCCTGAGACCTGAGACCTGTCTGGCCCCTTAGTCACCCATGGTATAACCTTTTCCTTTCCCTGTCTTATGGACTTTTAGCCTCTCCTTGAGTTTCACAGTAGATATAAGGCTATATAGATTTTCTTTTTTGTCTTTGTAGTTCTGGTGAGTTGTATTTTCCAAGGAATTCATCCATTTCAACTAGGTTGTCAAATTTCTTAGCATAAAGGTGGTGATTTTTTAATTCTTTTAATGAGTGTAGGGTCTGTAGTGATGATTCATTTTTCATTCCAGGTATTGATAATTTGTGTTCTCATTTTCTTTTCTTGATCACTGTAGCTAAAGGTATAGGTATGCCCATTTTGTTAGTCTTTTCAAAGGAACCAGCTTTTAGCTTTGTTAACTTTTCTCTCTTGTTTGTCTGTTCCTGATTCAGCCTTGGAAACATTATCCCAATGCTAATTACCTGTCGGCTTGGCTGTTTGGATTTCCCAGTTGTCCTTCAGGTGGACCCAAGGCAGAAGTGGTTGTCATATTACTTTGCTTTATATCCTCCCAGTGCCATCTGTCTTTCTGGTCTAGGGTCCTCTTGAAATGAAGTCCAGTCTTTCCCTCATGACCTCTTATTTTATCTTCATTCAACAAACATTTAGTGAATATCTATTATGTTCAAGTCATGGGGATATAGCAGATGAATAAACTGACTTCATAAAATTTATATTCCAGTGGGAAACTGGACAAATAAACAAGATAAGTAAATATAGCATTTGACAATTGCATATTTCTCTATATTCATATATTACATATTTTCAGACCATCCGCTTGGCACCATATTGGCTTGCTATAAACTACTGCTCAGATGGCACCTTGCTTTTAAGATTGTGAGCTCAAAGAGAGGGAGTCTCTTTATGGAAAAGAGGTTCTCCCCAGAGGGAAAAAACCATGAAGCTTCATCATAGCTTTATCATTTACCACTACCACCATCTTGCAGGCCTGGGACCGAGTGGGATGCTGGTTGGGTTACCCTGCCACAGTTATGAACTTACTTAGCACTGCAAGGCCTGACTGAGACAGCTAAACTAGGCTTTTAAAATAAAGGGCAGGGTTAAATAACATAAATGTATCTGTAAATTTTGCATTTCGTCAGATGTAGGATGCCATTATTATATGATATAGCCCAATCTTTAAAAGTTTAAATTTTGGTAACTTTTTATTTTGATGAGATTTTAAACTTTCCCATAACCGGTATGTTCTGATGCTGGAACAGATATCTTCCAGTCCTGTCTGGGTCTGTCTCACTGGTGTTGCCGGCCTCCCCACCCCCATTACCTCATGGCTGTGTCTGCTTCCAAGACCTGTCCCTCCCCGACTGCCTCATCTTCCTGTAGTTATCTGCTGTGCCTGAAATGGTGATATCTTCAGATTTGAGAGCATCCTCATTTCTGCTGCTTAAAAACCTGAAGTGGCAAATTTAATGAAGTTCCTCGAGCTAGAAAGGGTAGACACCCCATGTAAAGTGAGTTCCTGGCATTACTTCTCCTGGGTTACTTATGGACAAGATGAGATTATTATTATTTATAACTATTATTGTGATCATCATTATTGGTGGTAAGTCATTTCAGCAAATTTGCTCAAAACGTTTTGCTGAGCTACTGCAACACTAATTGGATTTTATTCAAAATGATGTTCTTTGTAACTTCTGTGTCATTTCCTAGTCTCTTTCAGTACAACTTCTCAACAAATGTCAACAAATGTCTGTTTTTGTACGAGAGAATGGCTCTGGTGGAGCCTGCGATGTACCCAAACTCGGCAGTAATTTACTTGCAAGTTAAATTTATGATACGTTTAAATGTTTATATTCATTTACAAGGAATGGCAGGACTACAAGCATTTTTTCAAGTTTATTACTATATAGTATATATAATTTGACCTGACGTAGAAATTGTGCTTGGTTGTTTCACCAAGGAAATCATTTCAGTTTTGTTCTTCCACTTCGAGAGAAAATGTCTGCAATTAGTGTAAGTTACATACCTACTCTATCATAAAATACTTCAAATGGATATTTTCATCATGGATAAGAATTATGACAAATGGATTAAAACGTTATTGATATGTTTATAACATAGCAAATAAAATAATAATGTGAGTCTTATCCTAATGCATTCAGATTTTGACTCCGATGATAAAAAAATAATGAAAGCTATGTGTCTGAGAGAATCAGTATTAGGAATTATGAAGTATCAAGTAATTATTAAGAATTGAGTACAATATTTTAAAACAAGATTTTACAGACAGAAAGAGTACATATTGTGTGATTCCATTTGTATGAAATTCAAGAACAGGCAAAACCAATCTAGCTTAATGGACATCAGAATAGTGGTTATCTTTCAGGGAGCTATAGACTAGGGGCACAAAACACCTTCTGGAGGGCCAGAAATAGCCTATATCTTGACCCAGTGGTGGTTACAGGGGTGTGAACATATGCAAAACTTCATCAAGCTGTACACGTCAGATGTGTGCACCTGACTGCACATACATTGTATCTCTAGAAAATAAAAATAAATACAAATATTCTCCTCTACCTCTTGGTGATTTATGTATGTCTTTTACAAGATCTATAGACTTCGCTGTTACAATTGACCCACAACAGCTTTTCAGCAATCTTTGACTTTCCTGAAGATTGAGCTCCCTTGCAACACTGTAGAGGAATCTTGCGCAGAGCTTTTCATCATGTTGTCCTTGCAAAAAAAATATGCCAACTGAAAGGTAGAATGAAATCTATTTTGTCACTATGGGTCTACACAGCTTTATTTATTTAGCCTGCATGTCTTTTCTTTATTTCCAGCTAGATAAGGAACAGATCCAGAGTGTATTTAGTTCTATGCTGCATTCCTGCAAAGAAGCCCAGTTTTGCATTTTTAATGATTAGTTATGTTTCTTTTGGGTTCCTGTAAGAATGATCTGGATTTATTATAAAAGCAACATGTACTTGTTAATGAAATGTTGTTAAATTCAGCATTGCTAAAGAGGTTGGATAACAATTTGAGATATAAATTCAATTTATGATTCTGTCTCCCTTTTTGTTCTCCACCTTTCAAACCTGCAGAGATTCTGGTTTTCCTGCTTCAGGTTAGAGGTGGGGTGGGGGTGCGGTGGGCAGGGCAGAAAGCAGAGGCAACTGTAGGCCTCCTGGCATTTGTTTTCAAAAGCCTTAACTCACTGAAGAGGGTAGCCTTGGCTGGAGAAAGGATTTTCTCTCTGACTGAAAAGAGATTTTGAGTCAAAGACAGGGAAGAGGAGGAGATATGTGAGTCTCAAAGAATGTGGTTCTCACATCTTCTTGGGAGACCTTTGTCAGGGAAGCAGAATGAGCTGTCAACAAGGCAGGGACCCAGACAGGGGCCCAGACACTAGATTGTGCTGTTCCCAGAGTAGGAGTGGAGAACACTTCCACCTTCAGGAATCATGAGCACAGGGATGATGGGGCAGCAGCCATACCCTGTATGGGAAGATGACCAAAGATACGACCTTCTGTCCAGTCCCCCTCTCTTCCCAAAGACTTAATATTGATTTGGATGTTGCTAGAGAAGCCCCAAGAACACCTGAGATTAAATGCATTGCCAATCAGGTGGGTGGAGGGCTCATGGTCAGAAATTAATTTGATTGACAAGAAATAAAGGAAAGATATTTCTAGATATTTATGGATGAAGATTCACACCTGCCAAGCTATGAAAACATTCTTCCCTTCAAAATCCCCATCAGTGTCATTTGAAGGGAATTTTCTAGGACCGCAAGTTTTTGGACCCTGTGTAAGAGATCTAATACATGAAAATGTGATCTTTGAGAAGGGTAAATTGAAAAATATTAGTTCAGATGCTCTGGGGCCATGCAGATTGCTTCCCAGTCAGGCATGAGTGTAGGTGGTCATGGCATGGATACCAAAGGGATGGACAGGTGTGTGGGGGTCACAGCTGAGTCTGGGCCTGGACAAACCAACCAGAGTCATGGCGGAGCAGATGAACCCCAGGGTTCTGCAGTTTCAGGAGACACAGACTGGTGGTGAGGAGATCATTCAGAATCAGAATATGTCTGCAATTAGGTCTTAAGAATCTGGGTAAGTAGCTGTAAAAAATCTCAAAGAAGGGAAGATACAGAAAAATTCGGAGATAATAGAAAACAACAAAAAAAGGTTGATCTAGATGGTTCTTTCCTACTCTTAGTTTGAGGCTGGGACTGGGAACTGAGGTTGGGGGAGGGGAATCCCAGGCTGCAGGTGCATTCTGGGAAGGAATCGCATCTGGCTGGGAAGCGAGAGTCTCACAGCTAGGCTCACTTCCCGCTGGAACCAGAGCAGGAGAGTTGGGATTATAGCATGGTTGTTACATGGAATGTAGAGACCTGCACCTCGGCCTCAAGCCATGGGGGGAAGAAAGGGAAGGGATTGAGTTGGAAGCTCAAAACAGAGATTTCTAGGTATCGCCTTCAGTTATGGGCCAGTTACAGTAACAAGTTCAAGAAAGCTGTTGCAATAGGATGTGTAAGAATGAGAAGCACTCTGACCACAGTATCAACCAGGACCCCGTGTGTGTGTACATGTCCATGTGTGCACATGTGCATGTGTGCACATGTGCATGTGTGCTTGTGAGGCGATGACCGTAACTGGGAAGCCAGCCTGGAAAAAGCCGGCCTGGAAAGACTTGGCTTTATTTGTGTCCAGGGAATTTGGGAAAGAGCATTCTGTCTTGGCCAGGAAGTACAAGAAAAATGCAACTAGGAAAGGTTACTTCCAAGGACCAGTTTTAGAGAGCTTCAGTTTTGAAATCAGTAAGAGAAAAACAAATAATTCCATTAAAAAGTGCACAAATGACATGAATGGACATTTTTCAAAAGAAGATAGACAAATGGCAAAACAACATATGAAAAATGCTCACCATTACTAATCATCAGGGAAATGCAAATTAAAACCACAGTGAGATACAACCTTACTCCTGTCATAATACCCATTATTAAAAAGTCAAAAAACAGTAGATGTTAGCATGGATGTGTTGAAAAAGGAACACTTTTACACTGTTGGTGGGAATGTAGATTAGTACAACCTCTATGGAAAACAGCATGGAGACTTCTCAAAGAAGTAAAAGTAGATCTACCATTCTATCCAACAATCCATCTACTGGGTATGTACCTGAAAGAAAATAAGTCATTATATAAAAAAGACAATTGTTGTTGTATGTTTTTCACAACACAATTCACAGTTGCAAAGATATGGCATCAATTGAAGTGTCCACCGACTTATGAGTGGATAAACAAAATGTGGAATATATACACCATGGAATACTACTCAGCCATAACAAAGGATGAAATAATGTCTTTTGCAGCAACTTGGATGGAACTGGAGGCGATTATCCTAAGTAAAGTAATGCAGGAACTGAAAACCAAATATCACATGCTCCCACTTACGACTGGGGGCTGAGCTACAGATATGCAAGGGTAGACAGAGTGGTACAATGGACATTGGAGACTCAGAAGTGGGGAGGTTGGGAAGGGGCTGAGGGAATAAAAAGTACCTATTAGGTGCAAAGTACACTATTCAGGTAATGGGTACACTAAAAACCCAGTTATCACCTCTATACAATTCATCCATGTAACCAAAAACTACTTGTACCCCTAAATCTATTGAAATTAAAAAAAATAAAATAAATTGGAGCATTTCCGGTTTTAAGAAATTTTTTAAAAAAGAGTTGCAGTTTTAGAAAAGTGTGGGGAGATAGTACTAAATGCTTGCTCAAGTCAGGCTGATCCAGAGAATAATCCGGTTATCTCTAATTTACCTCTATCTACACTAGTATTTCCTCTCACTATAATTATGTTGCTTTTTACCCTAAAAAGCTTACAATGTGTTGTAAGGACAATTGGCTATGTAGGAAGTACATCAAATAAAATTAAAAGAAAATTCTATGATTGTGGTCTTTGAAAGTGAAATTCTTCCTAAGTCTCCACCAGCATCAAAATTCTGAGATTCACATATTTATAATCTATAAAATAATGACATTATCAATAACGCATTGTTTGCTGTCTTCTGGGCTCTCAGTGGGAAAGATATGCTAGGTATTATAGAAGTTGGACAAAGATGTGCACAAATGGATTAGTGAGAGAGCAGAATCAAGTGAAAGAATGGTTTGAATAATAACATATTGATAACAGATAATACAAACTGTTTTCATTAGGCGGCAGAAGCATCTAAATAGAAATGCATTGTTGGGAATGTGTATGGTTTGGTCCCAGTAAAAATATCCGGTTGCAGAGACATTTCATGTGGTTTAAACTAACAGGCAAAAAATTAAAAATTCATCGGCATATGCTCATTCATGTAATTGTATATTTTGAAGGTACGTGTAACGGCAGAGTTTTGCTGTGATGGAACTGATTGGAAAATGATCTCGTGGAGAAAATTTATTGCTCGTCATAAGATTTCCTTGCTTTAGAAAAATACTGGGTTTAGTAAAATCTGTAGCACTAAATGAAAGTCTGCTTTAAAAAAAATATGGGTCAGAGAACTGTAGTTTTTAGTAAGAGGGCATTTGATCCATTAAAATTGTATTGGTTTATTCTTCATGCTGGCTTTTCCTGAAACCCATCGGTTTGAAGCATGAAGCAAGCACTTGCCAGGTATTACTCCAGTAATGAAAGAAAGACCTGTAGCAACTGTTAAAACAAGTCTTAGCAATCAGCTGTGACTTGTCCCTTGTGAGGTTCTCACAATGGAAAAAGAAGTAGCTTATTTTGCTTTTGTTGAAGATGACAAAGCAGTAATTTTATTGTCACAGAACCTCCTCGGCATCATAGAACTCAGTGATAGAAAAATATCCACAGCGTCACATCATGCGGCATGCTTGGGCTGCCTGCACCCCTGTGCCCTGTACAGAGTTCCCCAGCGCTCGGACTGGGCGAAGCTGGGCAGGATCCCTGATGGGGAATCTGCCACGCTCCCTGGAACAGAATTCCGTGGTCTAATTGACCTTATTATTAGGAAATTGTTCATAAAATTAGGAAACTCAAAGTAAACAGAGAACCCGGCACTCCTTGCAGAGAGTAACGTACATATGGAATGAGTTACTTGAGAAAGTGATTGAGGCAGAGAGCACAAATGAATTCAAGAGACTCCTGGGTTTATTTCTGGACATGGCAGAGGAGGGAGGACGGGAGGAGGCTAGCAGGAAGGTAAAGTTAAGATGCCTTTGGGAAAGACAAGCATGTAAATAATTTTGCCTATTTTTCAAATTTCTTCTTACATTTGTGAAATATTCCCAAGGAAAGGGTACTTTGCTGCATGTTCTCGTACATTTGGGGCTGATGGGCACAGCAGGGTCAGATTCTGAGTGACAATTTTGATCTTGTCACTCTCTCTGGGGTAAATGATTTTCAGTCTAGAGGCTGGGGAAGCCTCCCAGCTGATCCAGAGCAGAAGAAATCACAGGAAAAGAGGAAGGAGAGACCAGAACTTTCAGTGCGTTTCACACCTGAAAATGCACGAACCAGAGCTGACCCCAAAGGCCTCTGTTTTCAACTCTGTTTTGTATCTTGTTTTAAGATGGGAAAGGACACTGAAGACTAGTCTTGTGATAGGCCAGTGACATGAAAGACTTTATTTTCTTCTCATTGCTCCGATGTTGGAATTATATTAGTCTGCTAGGGCTGCAACCACAAAGTACCACAGACTGGACAGAGCAAGTGACAGAAATGTGTATTCTCACAATTCTGGAGGCCAGAAGTCCAAGATCAAGGTGCCGGCAGGGCTGGTTTCCTTCGAGGCCTCATCCCTTGGCTCATCTATTCCCCGTGTCTTTACAAGGTCTTCTCTGTGTGTGTTCTGATCTCCTCTCTTACGAGGACGCCAGTCATATGGGACGATGGCTTGCTCAGATGACCTCATTTTACCTTAATTGCCTCTTTAAAGGCCCTATCTCCAAATGCTGTGACATTCTGAGATACTGGGGGTTAGGACCTCAGTATGAATTTTGTGGGGACACAGTGAAGTCCACGGCAATGAAGTTGAGGAAAAAACGAGAAGGTCTGGAAAAGATTTGTTGCAGGACCAAGGGAGAAGTAACACAGCTGGCTGGGTGCCTCTGTGGGGCCTTGGGGTCGCGTATAGGAGGGGTTTTGAAAGGGTCCACAAAGTGAGGGCTGAGCTTCTGGCTCCCAGCACCAGGCCCTGAGTGCTCCCAGTGACCGACTTTAATACACCCTGAAGTCAGAGGCTTTTGGAAGCTGAAGTCCCCTGCCCTGCACTGAGGCCCACTGGTGACCTCCTTCGATGTGTTACAGGCAGCACATGCTGGGGGAGAGGGGAGGAATGTGGCAAGGGGGGAACATTAAATGGTGAGAAAACTGCCTTGGCTGGGATTTCTGAAGCCGACTGTTTTAAGTAGAAAACCGTTATAGGTGCAAGCAACGCCAGCAGGAGCCGGCAGTGCGCTACAGTGCGTCGAGGAGGGAGGGAGAGAGTACTGCTTGCTAGTCCTCCAGGACACAGAATTTATTAGTCTAGAAAATGGGTCCAGACATGGGGCCCTTTTAAACTTTAACTGCTCAGAGGCTCAGTGCATTACCCTGCTTTGAACCTGGTACCCAAGGCTGTGAGCCGGGGGCTGAAACTTAAGGGCCAGCACTGTCTTCTGGGCTCCTGCCAGACTTGAGGTGTCATGTCATGGCCATTTGCCCCTCCTCCTACGTCTGCTGTTTTGCACCACCACCCCGAGTTTTTCTTATTAAGTTTATAAGTTTGTCCAAGGCCTGATAGCAGTGGGGACTGAAAGAGAAGGTCAAGGGCAGGTGAGATAGATGACGCATATGGCTCAGACAAGCAAGCCAAGGCAGACGCCTTCATGCTGCCTGTCTTCTATGCAACGAGCAGTTCGTCCTCCCCCACGTTTGCTTTGGTTCCTCAAACGTTAAGTCATCTGTAGGATAAGAAGTGGGTGGTAACCCACAAATGGAACCAGATGCTGAGGTGTCATTCAGCTTGAGTGGCCTCTAGTAGATTTCAGATCAGGCTGCGGATCATTCCCGCCATTCACTGTACCATGTCCCTCAAGGGCTCATCATGCACAGGCCACCATGGGCCCTGGAGCTATTCAACCAAGGCTGACCTGAACTCCCCCAAGGAGACTTTTCCCTCCTGTGTGGGTTCCATGTCTGGCTCCATGAAAAGTCCAGCTCAAAGGGGTGGACCCTGGGAACACATGTTGGCAGAACACAGTATCTCCTCAAATTGTCTCTCTGTGCACAGAGCAATGCCTTCTGCAATTGGCATTGTCAAATTGAATTATTTGACAATGTGAGGGAAGATGGGGAAAAGCAAGGTAACCGGTTAACTAAAAAGCTGAGTATTAGTGTCAGCTGCCAGTTTGAGATGTCTGTACCATCTACAAATTAAGCTGGGGTATTAAAACCAGTTCAACCTCCTCCTTCCATTTCCTAGAATAAATTCTCTCTTTACTGCTCCACAAAGTAGGGAGGTTTCATACGGGTTTTTAATACAGATTTTGTGATGATCAGATGGAAGTAGTGTGTGTCTGGCATGCAGAAAGCACTGTATGTGCCATTTCATCATCATTGCTATTATTATCATCACCGAAATCAGATAAAAAGGCATTCGTCGTTGAGATTCCTCCTGAAATGAATAGACAGCCAAGGAGCTAGTCCAGTGGGAGCTGAGCACCTCCTCTTTATGAGATGTTTTTAGCATGAGAGAAGTGGCGTTGTCCAGAAAAGAAGAGATCCCAAGGCTCAGTTGCAAGAATCGAGTCTTTTCATGTGTTGAAATCAGGAAGTAGCAGAAATTCACAAGTTCCCGGTCACTTGAGATTTTCCGCCTGTTTTAGGAGCCACAATTGGACATAAATTAATCCTGGGAACATATTGGAGTTTACCTGTAGTTGTCTCTAGACCTTTTTATAGCCCAAATCTCTTCCCCAAAAGATGGCTCTGCTGCTGATTTCGACTCTTCTTAGGATCTTTATAGAAACTTCCCTAGCTTCTGAAAGGGTCAGAAGAACTTACCTGTCTGAAAGCAGCGGTCACACTAGAGTGAATTTTCTTGAAGACTGGCCGTAGTTCCTTAGCTTTGAAGGTGTTGCCAATGTATTTTTATACATAGTACTAGAAAGTCAACTATTTGGCAGGTTGGTTCAAAAGAACATTTCAAACTGGGATGAGGGAGCACTAAATATAACTAGTGAGCTAGATTTGTCTGTTTCCTACCAAATGCATCTTTATGAATTAGGATCAAAAGCTTCCTCCTGTAGCACTGTAACATTTTATTTTGTCATTCTGTCACCCCAAAGTGTCAGTAACAAACACTGAAAGTAGCCGAGGGCAATGCCCTTGCTTCTGGTAAGCCTGAAAAAGCAGCAGATTGGCCAATAAGGATGGACACAGAATGCGTGTACGTGCTCCATCTGGTCCAAAAATACTTGCTCAGCTCCTACTATATGTCTGGCCTTGGGATAAGCACTGACCATTAGGCAGTATTCTTACCACAGCTCTTTGGTTTTAAGGAACACAGTGCTACTCAAGCGTGCTCATATATCAAGTAGAGTTTATTGAAGGGACACAGTGACAGTTCAGGGAAAAGGAAAATAGCGGAGTCAGATGGGAACTAGTTCCAGGAGCTGGGGAATGAGCAGGGTCTCCAACAGCTATGCTTGCTCTCTGTGTTTTCCTTCTCTGCCTCTTTTACTGGAGCCACTTGGCATCGCTTTTCCCTTGGAGTCAGCTGTGGTTCCCTGTTTCTCTCCACAGACCCACTGTCTTAGTCTGTTTGTTCTATAACAAAATACCACAGACTGGGTAATTTATAAACAATAGAAATTTGTTTCTCATAGTTCTGGAGACTGGGAAGTCCAAGATCAAGGTGTGGGCAGGTTATGTGTCTGGCGAGGACTTTCCTGCTACAGTCTCACCTGGCGGAAGGCAAGGAAGGGCAAAAAAATCACAAGGTGGCTGGTGATTAGTGCATGAATTGCAGACTTCTTGTAACCCACTCTGTCCCATTTGAGGGGAATTGTGGAGCAAGGCACGTGATATAAACATACCTCCCTAAGCATGTGCTCTCTGTAGAGGTTGAGAGAGAGGCTGTTCCTAGAGAAGTTATAGGTTGGGCAGGCAGCCCCCATGTCTTCTAAAAAGGTGCTGTCCTGGAGCCGGCAGTGGAATTCTTGCTATTGCTTGACCCCAAGGCACTGCTGCTATGAATCTCATTGCTAAAAGGGCATTGAAGTCATCTTGGTCCCAGTGACCTAATTAGGAAAATGAGCTTACGTGTCTTCTTGCTACATGCCAAACTTGAAGAACTTTTCATGCATTAGCTCATTTTGTCTTCATGAAATCTTAGTTGGAAGATACCATTGCTATCCTCATTTGCATATAAGAAAATTGAAGTATAGGGAGGTTAAAAAAGTTGTCCAAGGCCGTAGATCGGGTGCAGCAGAGTTAGGTTTCAAACCTGAGCATGTGGGCTACAGAGTCAGCACTCAAACACTACTGTGCACTACCCATGCAGTGTGTGTAGGTGACTGAGTTGAGTTAGAAGTTCAATGTTCTGCATCCCAGTCCTACGCCCCAAGCTCTGTAGGACTCCTTAAATTTGGGCAGTTAGCATATTAATAGTATTAAAGAAAAAGATGTTGGGTCAATTCACTAATGCCTTTATAAGCTTCCAGGACAATCTGCTCTACAGTTGAAAAAAGAAAAATCTACTGTAAAAACTTCCTTTGCAGCCTGTGGGCCACCCCCTTCCCAGGCCAATGGAATGGACTCCTTGAGTTCTCCAAGGTTCTCGAGTTTCCCTGAGACACATGATGGGTGGGGGGTTCTGCTTGGATGGACTGAGAGTGAAGGGGGTTGGGTCCACGTGACAGGGCTGACCAGGAGGCAGGTGGGGAAGGTGAGGTCAGGAGTAAAACTCCTACTTGCTGGGTGCAGGCTGTGGAGAATGCTGGGCCAGGGATGAGGCCAAGAAGAAAGTAACAAAAATCAGAGACAGGATCACAGACATAGCCAGGAAGTAACCTCGGTAATTTAGATTCAGGGGCTATTGTTTTTTCTCATCTGTTAAGAAAAAGTTCTGACCAGATGATGGGGCTCATGGCTCAGATTCTAGTTTGTGTTGATCAAAAGCAGGCACCGGAGGGTTGTTCTCTGTTCACTGAGGTGGTGGAACCCATGAGGTCCAGGCTCGTGGCTGGCTGCCCTTCAGGAGGTACTTGTCTGTTCTACAAACATCCCAGTCCCCTCAGTTCCACAAAGGATGTTGGCCTGGGATAGGGATAAAACTGTTCTGTAGCTCTGGATGCAATCACTGGCAAGTGGAGATGTGACCTGATGCCAGACTGGGACAGATAAAATATAGAGAAAACACCTGGATTGTAAGAAATCTGGATTGTGAGATTATTAAATTTAACTTTGGATTCTAAACCCATCCTCCTCATTGCCCTCCTCTTGCCCGCACCATGCACAATGCTATAAATAATTTTGCTCTCCTGGAAATTATGAATTTATAATTTTGGGATAACATAAATGAGTTGAATAGTGGGACTCACAGAAAGGCTTTCATACCTGTTACGGAGCTAAATGCTGGCCTCACTGCTGCAGTCATTCATCTCTGCTGGCCAGAGGAAGGCAGATGGAGCAATGGAAACTTCAGACTGATAGTGACTCTCCTGTTCATCACCGTGCAAAGATGCTAGCTTTGAAGGTGACAAACACATCACTTGCTTATTGCTTGGAAACTTTTACAGTAAGTTTTTCTATACAGAAATGGTTTGACAGCTTTTATTGGGTCTCCATCACTTCTTCCTTCCTTCCTCAAACATTAGTGGAGTACCTATTATGTTCCAGGACCCACATTAGCATCTATGGGGAACACAGAGGTGTCTACCAGGTGGTATCTTCCCCTCAAGGCCCTTACATTTACATATGTGATAAGATATCATACAATAAATATGATGTGTTACAAAAGCTTGGCATCACTCACTTCCCAGGAGAGGGTGGGAAATGCAGTAAGCCCCCCATTCATGACTGTTTTGTGCTCCAGAAATTTATTATGCGCCATTTGCTTATTTTCATGGGAAAGTCTGTTCTGAGTTCCAGTGTTATGCTGGTGCTCGGGATCCTTTTTACCCTATTAGGCTCTTAGTATAGAAAACAACATCCCTTATAAAGCTCCCAAAGCTTGATCCTTTTCTTCTGTTCCCCAAACTCTGGGCATCAGGCAACAGGAGCCATGTTGAGAATCTGCATCAATTTGAGTCCTTGTTGCGCAGCTGTAGCAGTACAGGTTGGGGGTGTGTGTTTGGGAGTCAGGGACATCCTGGTGGTGGAGGCTGGGTGACACCACTGCCTCACATCTCCTGGGTCAGTTGGGAGGAGGGTCCTAGGGTTCTTCCTAACATGGGGAAGGAGCAGGGACAAAGACCCTAATAGCAGATTTATTGGCAGTTGTCCTCTGATAAACCAGGAATACTGGCATAAGGATTGTTCTCTTTTGTTCTACTTACCTTTCTGGTTTGCACTATCCAAGGAGAGAATAACTAGTGCTGTGGAAATGTATTTGCTGTACTGGAAATACCAACTACTCTATTAGAAAGCATTTCCTATGGGAAGCACACTTTTTCTAAGGATTCCGTGGAAATTCATGATGCGTGAAGAGAGAATCTCAATGACACGCTTAGGGTGATGCAGTCTGGGGACACACGTTTTCCTTTGGTGGAAGGGGAAGGTAGCCTCTACAGCAAATCCAGCTGCCCAGAGTTATAGTCTAAGTGGAGAAACAGAGGTACAGCTAAGAGGTGCGAGAGTTACAAAATTGGTTCCAGTTTTCCACTGCTGGGTATGAAACCATACAAAACTTAGTGGCTTAAAACAACATTTATTTTGCTTAGGAATATTCAATTTGAGCAGTGATCACTTCTACTCCATTCGATCAGGTGAGGTAGCTTAAAAGCTGGGCATAGCACCATCTGAAAGCTCATTAATTCATGAGTCTGGCTGTTGATGCTGGCTGGTGGCTGGAATCTCAGCTAGGGCTGTGGCCACATGTGGCCTCCTCATGTGGCCTGTGCTTCCTCACAACATGGTGGCTGGGGCCTGACACGGTTACACCAACTCAGCAAACAGTTTTGCTCAGCATCTCCTCTATGCCAGCCTCAGGGTTGAACCCAATGCCACATCGGCTCCCAGAGATAGTAGCTTTATTGACTGATAGGTCACAAATTCAATCTTCTTTCTTCCCTCATAAATTTGCTATATATTAAAGATTTATACAATTTGAGTGAATACCAAGTCTATTTATAAAAACCATACTTGGAAAAGGTAAAAAAAAGTAATTGATATGATACTGATATAAGATGATAATGACATATTGATATGTTTTAAACCAAATAACTCAAGGTGACAGCAATACTCCTCCACGAGGTCCATACTGGTCACTTGGGCCTGAATATAATTACAGTAGACACTCTTGTCACCCAAAGCATTTCCCAAACCCTTCTTGGGACACACACACCTAGTTTACATCAAAGAAAATAAATGCTAGGCACCCGCGGCTGTCATAGCTGTGGTACCCAGGGTAGGATGCAGAAGAGTTTGCTCTGGTGGGGGAGGAGCCTGGGATGCTCTGAACAAGGCAGCCCGTCCACTTGGTGGGGACCACTGTGGCACTGTGAGGAATATTCACATCCTGCAACCTCTGCTCTTCAATTATCTGTAAACTAATTTTAATGCTTATTCCAAAAGTTGGCCAGCCTTTTCTTTAAAGGAGAGCTGGCATCTTGGAAGCCTTTTTAAATTATTTGCTTTAAATCCTTTAAGTAAACAGATTAAACCCCCATTTGAAATGAAAGCAGCTGTTTACTCATGTAAATGCATTGTTTTCCCTTCCCTGTTTGAAGGCAAACAGATTAAAGGACTCCCAGCATCTAAAGAGGCTTTGGTAAAGAGAGTGTGTTGAAATTCCTATTTTATTTTCCTACTGCACCCCCTCCCCCCCAATTCATTTAAGCTTTCTATGGCTTTTAAAAGATGAGAAAGAAAAGTTTTCTTTACTAATTAGCAAGGTTTCACAAGTGGGCAGGGGCATTACTGTTTCCATTTAAAAGGGGGACAAAATGAAAGGCAGTGACATGTCCCTCGGCCAGCAAATACGGGCAGGCCAGGCTGGGAACC
>RJWJ010037208.1:0-15667 GCA_004363605.1 Indri indri | reverse complement strand
AAATGCTTTCTCTGCACCAACAGAAATCATCATATAGCTTTTCTCCTTTATTCTGTTAATGTGCTAAGTTAAATTGACTTGGTTTTCTAATGTCAAACTGACCTTTCATTGTTAGAATAAATACCACTTTGCTAGATTCAATTTGCTATTATTTTGTTAAATATACATAATTTTTTTTTAAACAGGCTCTTGCTCTGTTGGCCCAGCTAGAATCCACAGACATCATCATAGCTCACTGCAGCCTCCAACTCCTGGGCTCAAGTGATCCTCCCACTTCAGCCTCCTCAGTAGCTGGGACTACAGGTATGTGCCACCATGCCCTGCTGATTTTTCTGTTTTTTGTAGAGATGGGGTCTTGCTATGTTGCTCAGGCTTGTCTTGAACTCTTGGCCTCAAGCAATCCTCCCGCCTTGGCCTTGCAAAGTGCTAGGATTACAGGTGTGAGGCACTATGCACAATCAGTTTTAAGTACATTTGAATCAATATTCATGAGGAAGTTAACCTATAATTTTCTTTTCTTATAATGTTTTTGTTTGGTTTTGGTATTAGGAAAATGCTGATCCAGTAAAATAAGTTTGAAAGTGTTCTTTCCTCCTCTATTTTCTGACATTTTTGGTAGGATTGTTGTTATTAATATTTCTTTTTTGATGTGTGATAAAGTTTTCTAGTAAAGCTATCTGGCTTTGGGATTAACATTATTTCCAAGTTTTAATTGTGAATTTAATTTCATGAATATATTTATGGGTTTTCATTTTGCATGTATTCTTGACTATGTTTTAGTAATAATATATTTTAAATTTTTTGGCATTTTATCTAGATTGTCAAGCCTTGATGAATTAGATAATATTTATGCAATTTCTGATATGTTGGATTTGAGTGTATCATTTTGTTATGTTTTCTTTGTTTTCCAATGTTCTTTGTTACTTATGTTTTGATTTCCTCATTTCCTTTGATTTAGTATTTTTTTAGTATCTCATTTTATGGTGCAATTGTTTTTAATATTCTCTAATTAATGTTTTATTATTTTTATAATTCACAATGATACCCCTCTTTAATTCTTTATGTCATGTAAGTCTTTATTTTTCTTAATCAGTTTAGATAGATTTTATCAATATTATTAATAATCTTTTCCCAAAAAGCCTTTCATTTATTTTCTTTTATTTATCTGTTGTTTTATTTTAATTATGTCCACTTTATCATTCATTTCTTCTACTATGATTTTAATTTGCTCTTCCTTTTCTCCCTTCATATGAAAGATACTTAGATCATGCATTTAGACCCTTATATTTCTTAACATAAATATATTAAATCATAAGTTTCCCTGTAAGCACTGTGTTGGTTTCATTCCAAAAGTTTTGGTATTTTGTGTTTAAATATCATTCAGTTCAGTATATTTTCTAGTATTCCTAGTGATTTCTTCTTTGACCCATGGCCTTTGTTATAGTGGTTTTTTTTTTTCCTATTCCCAAATATTTGGAATTTTTCCGAGTATCTTTTTGTTGTAAATTATAATTATATTTAACTCTGTTTTTGTGAAAGTTTATTGAGTTTTATTTCATGAACTAGTATATGAGTATGTTAGTGAATGTTCTATGTTCACATGAAAAGATTGTATATTCTGCTGTAGTTGAGTGTAGTGATCTAAAAATATTAATTAGGTCAATTTGTTTGATAGTGCTGTTCAGGTCTTACATTTTGCTATTAAACGTGTGTCTACTTATTTTCTCTATTATTGAGAGAAGAGTATTGTAATTGCCAATAATAATTGCAGGGTGCATTTATGTCTCCTTCAGTTTTGTTGGTTTTGCTCATGTGACACACTATTGTTCAGTATAACAGGCATTTAGAATTATTTCTTCTTGATTAATAGATGTTTTAACATTACAATATATCTCTCTCTATCCTGAGTTATATTCACTTTTCTGAAATAAACTTGGGTTAATATTAATGAAGCCTTTCCAGTTTTCTAATGATTAGTGTTTGCATGATATTTTATATCCTTTTAATTTTAACTTATTAATGTCTTTTCATTTAAAGCATATTTCCTGTAATAACATATTGATGGTCTGCTTTTTAAAAAAAGTCTATGTTTGTTTGTATTTAATATAATCATCAACATATCAGTGTTGAGATCTACTATCTTGCCATTTGTTTTCTATGTATTCCATCTGTTCTTTGTTCCTTATCTTTCTTTTCCTGTCTTATTTGAGTATAATTTTTAGTATTGTATTCAATTTTACTATTGGAATGTTAGTCCTATTCTTTGTCTTAATTTTAGGGATTTCTCTAATGCTGACAACAAATATCTTTAAATTATCACAGTATCCTTCAAATAATATTGTTCTAATCTTATATATAAAATATGAGAAAATTTTAGCAACATTCTTTCAGTGCCCTCTTACATCTTTTGTGTTATTATTGTCATAGCTTCTACCTCGACTTGTTCTATGAAACATGTGCTACATTGTTGCTACTTTTGCTTTAAACAGTTAATTATTTTCAAGGAAATTGAATAAAGACAAAATTATCTTCTTTTTTATATATTTACCATTTTTTAAATTCTTTATTCCTTTGTATAGAAACAAGTTTCCATTCGCTTTTAACTTGAAGAACTTCTTTTAACTTTTATAGTACAGGTCTGCTGGAAACACTTTTTTTGTTTCCTTCAAAAGATTTTCAAGAGAATAATGGACTCTTTTAGGGAAAGTTTATCGAATTTGTGATGGAATTTTTTTAAAAAAAATATTGTTCTTTTTGTCTTCTAACTTGCTTTATTTTGAAAAAGAAGTATTCAGTCATTCTATGTTTTCCCGTGTATGTAATGTATCATTTTATTTTCTGCCTGTTTTTTAAATGTTCTTTTTATTCTGGGAATTTAATCAGTTGATCTGTTCTATTTTTTCCTTATTTTGACATTTTATTAGCACACATATTGAAATTATTGTCATAACAGAATGATATCCCTCTATTTTTAAAAAAAGTACTTCAAATTATTAGAGCAGGATCTTGAATTTCTTGAAGAAAATTGATCTCTCTTTCCCCTTTCTCAAGTGAAATATCTACTACAGCTACAATGGTTATTTCAACAAGAAAGGTAGCATTAAGGCGGAAAATAGCTTTAAATTATTTGGAAATTTTTTTTTAAATATACTTTGACTCTGATTAATGACAATCACCAGGTGGCAGGCAGTGTTTTCCATTGGTTCCAAATTGATTGAGAGTTCTTAAAATTCATGAAATATTTGCTTTTAGGTTGGGAAGGAGAATGGGTACTATTATTTTAATAAGTATGTTTCCAGTGGTTCAGAAAATTTTATATCTTCTAATATTTGTGCTACACTTAATATGAGCGATTAATATGATTTGAAAGTCTTCAAGAAACCATTCCATGTAGATGACAGTTATAATAGTAATAGCTTGTCACATATATTGAGTAGATAGTTCAATGATACCCGTTATTTCATATTATAAGTAAGTGTTGCTGGTAATTAACAAGGTATGCATTTTGTATCTACACATCATTACTTTGGGTTAAACAGGTGGCAAAACTTCCTCTTTCGCAGTAGAGCATAGAGGAAAAGCTACCCTACCTACTAATGAGTCATTCTTAAGGAACACATTGGGCTGGAAAAGATTGTAGTCAACTGGCTAAAAGTTGTCTATGCTGCCTTAGATTGAAAGGGAGTTATATAGAATGGAAAAAGAATTCCAATTCAGGAAAAAGAGTGTGACAGATGATATATGTATTATTTTCTTGTTGTTAGTCTGTTGCTTACAACACAAATTTATTCTCTTACAGTTCTAGAGATCAGAAGTTTGAAGTCAGTTTCCCTGGGATAAAGTCAAGATATCAGCAGGGTTAGTTCCTTCTGGAGGCTCTGAGGGCAGAATTCATTTCTTTTCTTTTTTCCCCCCTTTTTCTAGCTTCTGGAGGACTCTCAACTTCCTGTGCTTGTGACTCCTTCCTTGCATCATGCCAATCTCTTGTTCTCTCATTACATCCTTTTTATTATGACACATGATTACATTTAAGGGCCACCCAGATAATGCATGATAATCTTCTCATATTAAGATTCTTAATCATATCTGCAGTGTCTCTATTCCCATATAAGAAAACATGAGAGAGTTCTAGGGGTTAGGATCTAGTTATCTTTGGGTGTCAATGTTCAGCTTATTATACTATAGTCTTATCTGCCTGAATATGCTAGGATTTTCTCCCATCAAAAAAAAAGAAAATTCTTGACATAATTTGATATGTGATCCTTTGCTAGTTAAAATGTGTGATTCCTAAGCAAAATCAATACTTTTGATATTTGTGCTTCTGTAATTGAAGAGCAGTTAAATCATACTTTTCATTAAACATGACCTTAATTTGTCAAAGAATAATTGACATTTTACTAACATGTCTTTTCTCATTCTTGGTTAACTGGTTGTTCCATTTTGCTATACCATTCCAAATTGCAACTGATTATATTGGATTAAGGGGCCCCACCGACTTAAGGATGACCATCTTAATTTAACTAATTACATCTGCAACGACCCAATTTCCCTATAAGATGACATTTGGAGATACTGGGAGTTAGGACTTCAAGATATACATTTTGGGCGAACACACTTCCACCCACAATAGACTGTGATGTGGAAAACCATTTACTTAAACCAGCGCTTCTTGTGTATAGATGAGAGAGTGAAGACCAGACAGGCTTAGGGTCCTGGCAAAGATCACACCGTGAGTGACAGAGGCCTAGCTAAGACAGCAACCCAAGACTCCTAGCTCCTGTGCCAGGATTCTTAACATGTTGTTGGAATTAATTCTATTTTGGATAATTAAGAATAGAAATCTGCTATTTCTTGGCTGATTTCAGCTGGGTATGTACTCTAGAAGTGCATGTTTTAAACAAGTAGCACAGGCTGAGTTTAACACTTTCTGACAAGAATTTCAGCCCAAGAGACCTTTGGGAGATTGCTTCATAAAAGGAATCTTGGCAGCTCATTCCATCTCAATTGTAATTCCAAAGAAATTGCCCATCAATTTTATATATGCCTTCATTTGTGCCAAACAACTTAATGATGTTAGAGGTACCAAAAATGATTAATTTACTTACACTACATTCAATAAGTTATCAGGGGAGGATCTTACCATTTCCCCCATTTGTAGTATTTTCAGAAAGTGCCTGCCTCACTAAAACACTTTCAGATTTAATGAAATTTATATTATAACAACAATTTAGCAGCTTAAAAGCATAATCCTGAGAACTGTCTTTAGAATTCTTCTGAAAAATGTCTCTGAACTTGGACAGATAATAAAGTTTTAAAGTAATATTTATATGACTGGATATTATTTTGAAAATGTCAAGTAAGTGATGTCAACAGTATTTAGATTCCTTCCATCTTCAGCTTTCTTTCAATGACACTGGAAAACCAAGAGATGTATTTATCTACCTCCAAGTCTGTGTTGGCCTGTAATTTACAATGTTCAGTATGAAACTATTTAATACCATACAGAACAACTGAGATCGTGTTGTCTGAAGCTATTAAGTATGTTCCACAGAAATAAAATAAGCCCAGGCAAAGTTAGAAAATCCTACTTGGTGATGAGAACAAAAAAGTATCTCCCAACTCTCAGGGTAGTTCTCTCCTCACTCCACATTTATTACAAATGATGCTGGGAGCATAGATTGGACAATACCTCGTCATACTCAGTGTCATGGGGAGCCAGGGATGCAATTGGAATCAGGACTAATTGAAGTGTTTATTTTTCCTCTAGGGTTGCCAATGTTTTTTTGATTTTTTTGTGTTTTTTACTAAACTGTGAAGTTATATTTGATCTGTTATCATAGATTAGATACTGGAGAATGTTAAGAAACCAAGTACGACTGAAAAACTCCGTCATTACAAGTTTAAACTTAGGATAACCCTTAGAATAACCATACTCACCTGAATCCACTTACACTGGTAAGTACAGAAAAGCTGCATTTAATGGGTTTAATTTCAGCTTTCAGGAGATAATAAAATTATACATACAGGATCACCTATACATTGAAAAAATAAAGATAGTACTTTCCAAATCTAAAAATAATAAGAATGTTTTTCTGTTGAAAGTTCAATACAATGTTCCATTAATAGCTTGAACCTTCAAGTGTTGGAAAGAATTAATATATTTAAAATCAAATTTTGATGAATTGTAGCTATGTTTTTAATGTAGAAAATTGGCATTTTTCATAAAAATATGTAAATAGTATTTGCTGCTTAGGAATAATAACTTGACAAACTGAAATATATTTTTTGTTTATTTTTTTTAATTTCAGAATATTATGGGGCTACAAACATTTTGGTTACATATAATGCCTTTGCCTCACCCAAGCCAGGGCTACAAATGTGCCCTTCTCCCATACAATGCGTTCCACATCCATTAGCTGTGGAGTTTGCTCACCTCTACCCCCCCCCACACACACACCTGACTGGCACCCAGTGAATATTACTACCATGTGAGTACCTTAGTATTGATCAGTTAGTACCAATTTGATCATGAGTACATGTGATACTTGTTTTTCCATTCTTGTAATACCTCACTTTGAATGATGGGCTCAAGCTCTATCCAGGATAATATAAGAGGTGCTAGTTCACCATTGTTTTTTGTAGTTGAGTAGTATTCCATGGTATACATATACCACATTTATTAATCCACTCATGAATTGATGGGTACTTGTGTTGTTTCCACATCTTTGCGATTGTGAATTGTGCTGCCATAAACATTCGAGTGCAGATGTTTTTATTATAGAATGTCTTTTTTTCCTTTGAGTAGATGACTAGTAGTAGGATTGCTGGATCAAGTGGTATTTCTATTTTTGGCTCTTTGAGCTATCTCCAAATTACTTTCCACAGGAGTTGAACTAATTTGCAGTCCCATCAGCAGTGTAGGAGTGTTCTAATCTCTCCACATCCACAACAGCATTTGTTGTTTTGGGACTTTTTGATAAAGGCCATTCTCACTGGAGTTCGGTGATATCTTATTGTGGTTTTGATTTGCATTTCCCTAATGATTAGAGATATCGAGCACTTTTTTATATGTTTGCTGGCCATTATTCTGTCTTCTTTTGAGGAGTTTCTGTTCATGTGCTTTGCCCATTTATTGATGGAGTTGTTTGACTTTTCTAAAGAAATTGAAATATTATGAACAAACCAAACACAAATACTACAAGCTGAAATATTTTAATCCAAGGAGATAGGAAATGTTTCTACACATTCTCAAGTCAATTGACTATCATAAAAATAAACAGCATTTATTTAAAATAACATCTTACATTTTTGGAACACATCTGAGATTAAATTATGAACGTATAGAAAGTTGAACCTTTTCAAACCTAACTTAATTCTTTGCTCATTCTTCTTTTTCCACAAGTAGAACTTTTCTTTTACTCTCTTTTTAATTTTCATAGAAAACCAAATAGGTATGAATTCCAAGCTGATAATTATGCTTGACAATAAGTAACACTTGCAAAATATAACAGAGGATATAAATGTGCTCATTTTCCACTGAAACTTTTTCCTGAGCTCTTCAGGAAACTTTTTCTACTATCTCCCAAAGTAGGAAAAAAACAAAGATATCTCAAATTATTTTCTGAAGAAGTTTCTTTGTATATTTGGCTTGCAGAAGTGAAAGTGTGTGCTATAAATGAATTAAACTGTGCTTAGGTAGTGTTCACTAGATATTTTCTAAGACTGTGGTCCCCAACTGACAGTATAGGTCCATGGCCTGTTGGGAACTGGGCCCCACAGCAGGAGGTGAATGGTGGGCCAGTGAGTAAAGCTTCATCTGTATTTACAGCCACTCTCCATCTTTGGCATCACCACATAAGCTCTGCCTCCTGCCAGATCAGCAGTGGCATTAGATCCTCTCAGGAGTGTGAACCCTGCTGTAAACTGTGCATGTGAAGGATCCAGGTTGAGTGCTCCTTACGAGAATCTAATGCCTGATGATCTGAGGTGGAGCTGAGGTGGTGATGATGCAAATACAGATTATCATTAGCAGAGGGGTTTGCACAATAAATGTAATGTACTTGAGTCATCCTGAAACCATCCCCCCATCCATGGAAAAATTATATTCCATGAAATTGGTCCCTGGTGCCAAAAAGACTGGGGACCACTGTTATAAAAAAATTTAAAAATGAAAAAGGACTTAAAGTTCATTCAGAATCAGATGCTCAGGAATACATGTGAATTAAATTTCTTTCCCAAGCTCACAAATTCAAGTTTTCCCTGATCATTTTTGAGAAATTCAAATATTACACTTGAGGGAAAAATACAAGTTCCTCACCACTGGCTTTTAATGTTTAACAGAACTTGTGCAGATTTTTTTCTAACTAAGAGAGATAAATCAAAGCAAGAAAGCAGAAAGAAATAGAAAACACAAAGGATATTCTTAAGCTGCTCCTCTGCCTAAATGGTCATAAGTCTTACGACTAGTTTGAACTATTTTAAGCTCTTAGTTGCCTTACTACCCTTTAGTTAATTGTAATACTAAAGTCCCTGCCTAATGGGAAGTACTGCACATGCTTGACTTGTATTGTTTGTAAATATACAATGATTATAAACTCATCTAACCTGCCAAGTTGGATTTGTCTGGGTCATTCTTTGGTCTCTGCACCCTCTCATTTTGGGGGGTAATTTTTCTACACTGTTCTGGAATTTTCCTAAAACACAGTAGAGGGGCAAGATAGGTTTAGGGAGTGGGAAAATTTAGAGGATTTGCTAAAATAAAGTCCTGAGTGTGACCTCGACAAAGTGTAGAGCCATGTAAAGAAGTTAATTGCCTTAAGAACACTGTATTTGGTTTCTTTCTACCAACTTTGAATGTGATATAACCCAAGTTGTTTTTTAGCCTAGAAATTTGAACTGCCTCATTAATGTGTCACCAGACATTAAAAGGTCAGAATAAATTACCTCTGGGGTCTTATAATTACCTCTCCCATCTGACCCCCTGCTCCCAACCTGGAGGTGGTAGACCCAATGCCAATGTGAATCACCGTTGCCATGAGATACTTCAAGATAGCCAATATTACAGTCTCCCAACAATATTCAATTTTTCACCAGCAAAATGTAGTTCTTTTTTTGAAAATAGTAACAAGGCACATTTTATTTTTAATGTTTAAATGTAATCTCAGGAACCTTTATATTTTAGGAAATTCTTACATTTGTTTCTTAGTAAACCTTAGCTCCTTCTTTCAACATTAATACATATGTAGGCTTTTCTGCAGAGGATAGAGATATGTTAATCTTGCTCTCATCACTTGAAACTCAAACATTCAATTAAAAGCTGGCATTTGCCAAAGTGGATATAGAGTGCACAAAGGAAATGACAAGGAAAATAAGACAAAATGGAATTAAAAAAGAAGAAAATTGCTTCTTTCAATACTGAATGCCCTTGAGGTTGTTGGAGCTGTATTAAATTGAGTAGGTGATTTCCTAAAGTTCTATTTGTGATTTCACCTTAACTTTGAAAATGTGGATGTCGGCCTACATGCAGAATTTTTTTAGTGCATTCATTGACGTTCTTGGATTATAAATTCAAAACCCCATGTGAAATAATGTAAGTTTAGTAAAAATTTTTTTAAAAGATACGGGGGTGTCTCACTGAAATTCAATGTAGAGATACAACTGAGATTTCTCATACTTTTAAATACTTATAATTACTTAACGCTGTATCCCGGAAATCACTTCATATGAGGTCATGTGGATTTTTCTGTTTACTTTTACAGCTGCATAATTCTCTATTATGTGACACCCATCATAGTGTTTATACCTAGTCTCCTCTGGAACGGTATTAATATTTTTCTCTGCATTAATATTTTTCTAATATTTCCTTTTACATATGTCATTGTGAATAACTTCATGCATATTTATTTCATAGTGTGGAGTATATACTTAAGATAAATTCTTAGGAGTAGGAGAGGGTAATGTTGTGTTAATTGCCAAATTCCCTTCCATATCTGTGGTCCAATTTTTCACTCCCATGTGAATAAAGGAGATTACTCATCTCTTCATAGTCTTGCCAATGGGGTGTGTTGTTTACCTTCAAAATTTTTGCTAATTTCATAGGTGAGAAATGGTATCTAAATCTAATTATAATCTGTATATTTTATTACAAGCAAAGTTGAATGTCTTTTTAAATATTTAACAAATACAAATCTTATTTTGTAAATTGTCTCCTCATTATTTTGTGTTTGGGGGTATACTTTTCCATCAAATTTTCTGCTTTTAATTTTTTTAAAAGCTCATTATATTCTGTACATTAGGTTTTTATCCACTTGTTATGTGATATTTCTTGAAAATATTTTCTCTGTCTTTCTTTTGACTTTGCTTATGATGTTTTTTTTCCTATGAAAATATTTTTTCAAGTGGTTAAATTACCAATCTTTCTTTTATTGCTTTGGATTTTAACCAAAAAATGAAAATGCCTTCACCCACCAAGGTAATCAGTTAACTCTTTTTCGTTCTTTTTTGCTGGATATTTATATCTCAGATCCATTTGGAAATTATAATGGGAAATGGTGTCAGGTTTGAATTCACACTTACCTTTCTCCAAATGACTCTCTAGTTTTCCAAACTTTATGAATTTTAAAAACTACTGTACACCTAACTAATGTGAGATGTCTCCTTTACAGTGTACTAAAATTTTATATGCACATTAGTTTATATTTTGAATTTCTCTTCTGTCCCATTGGTCTATTTCTTCAATACTATGATCTTTTACTTACATGGGATTTGTATGTACTATACTTAGTTATCTTATAATATTCCTTTGTTGATCTTCTTTTTTTGAATTTTCATAGATATACTAGGAGGCTTATTTTTCCATGTAAACTTTTTTTTGCCCCTTTTTATTGTGGAAAGAATACTTAATGTGAAATCTAACCTTTTAAGAAATTTTTAAGTGCACAATGCACTATTGTTAACCAGAAGCAAAATATTATACAGCACATCTCTAAAACATCTTCGTCTTTATAACTAAAACTTTATATCCCACTGAAAGGTAACTCTCAATTTGTCCTTCATCTCAGACCCTGGCAATCACCATTTTACTCTCTGTTTCTATGAGTTTGACTATTTTAGGTACATCACATAAGTGGAATCATGTAGTATTTGTTCTTGTGTGACTGGCTCATTTCATTTATCATAATGTACTCCAGGTTCATCCATGTTGTCCCATATGGCCGCATTCCCTTTTTTAGGGGTGAATAATATTCCATTGCATGTATATACCACATTTTCTTTACCTATTCATCTGTCCGTGGACATTTAGGTTGTTTCCATATGTTATGAATAATGCTGCAATGATCATGAGTTTGCAGATATGTCTTTGAGATACTGATTTGAATTATCTTGGATATATATGTAGAAGTGGAATTGTTAGGTCATATGGTGGTTCCATTTTTAATTTTTTGGAGGGAACCCCATACTTTTTCCATAGCTGCTGAACCTTTTTATATTTCAACCACCAGTGTACAAGGGTCCCAATTTCTCCAGATCTTCACCAACATTTATCTTTTTTTTTTTAATAATAGCCATCCTAACAGGTATGAAGCGATATATCATTGTGGTTTTGATATGTATTTTCCTGATGATTAGTGATGTTGAACAACTTTTTATGTATCTATTAATCACTTGTATGTCTTCTTTGGTGAAATGTCTATTCAAGTGTTTTGCCCGTTTTTAAATTGGGTTATTTGGGTTTTTTTTTTTCCTATTAGTTGTAAGAGTTCTTAATATATTTTGAATATTAACCCCTTATCAAATATATGATCTATAACTCAGTAGATTGGCTTTTCACTCTGCTGATTATTTCCTTTGCTGTACAGATGATTTTTAGTTTGCTGCATTCCCAGTGATTTTTTATGCTTTAATTGCTTTACTTTTTGTGTCATAATAAGGAAATTATCGCCTAGACCAATGGCATGAAGCATTTCCTCTATTTTTTATTCTAGGAGTTTTAGAATTTTAGACCTATGCTTAAATTATTAATAAATTTTGAGTTCATTTTTGTGTATGATGTAAAAAGGGGCCAACTTCATTGTTTTGCATGTAGAGATCCAGTTTTCCCAAAACCGTTTATTTACTTTCCCCATTGTGTATTCTTGGCACCCTTGTCGAAGATCAGTTGAAATACGGGTGAGTTTATTTCTGAGATCTCTATTGTTCCATTGGCCTTTTGTCTCTTTTATGCCATTACCATACTATTTTAATCACTGCTGCTTGGCAATATATTTTGAAATCAGAAGTATGATGCCTTCAGCTTTGTTCTTTGTTCTCAAGATTGTTTTGGCTATTTGGAATCTTTTGTGCTTGCATACGAATTTCAGGGTTATTTTTTTCTATCTCTGTGAAAAATTCCATTATGATTTTGATAGGAAATGCATTGAATCTGTAGATAATTTTGGGTAGTATATAGGCATTTTAACAAAATTAAGTCTTCCAATTTATGAACACAGGATGTCTTTTCATTTATTTATATCTTGTAATTTCTCATCAACATTTTGTAGATTTTAGTGTACAAGTCTTTTCATCAATGTTTTGAAGTTTTTAGTAAACAAGTCTTTTATTCCTAAGTATTTTATTCTTTTTGATGCAATTGTAAATGAGATTGTTGATTAATTTCCTTTTCTGTTTATTTTTGCATGGGAATACAATTGCTTTCTGTATGTTAATTTTGTATCCTACAGCTTTACCGAATTCATTTATTAGTTCTAATAGTATTTTTGTGGAGTCTTTAGGATTTTCTGTATATAAGATAATGTCATCTGGAAACAAATATTTTTACTTCTTACTCTCCAATATGGATGGCCTTTATTTATTTTTGTTACCTAATTGCTTTGGCTAGAACTTCCAGTATTACGTTGAAGAGAAGTGGGGAGGGGGTGTTTTCTGCACTTGTGTGTATAAATTCTCAAGTTCTGTAGCTTCTGGCAATCTCACAGAGCCCTGCAATGTGTAATGAGCTGCTTCCCTCTTTTCTGCTCTTCTTAAAACTACCCTCACCCACATGAGCTTTGTCAGTTCTGTCAGCTGTCTGTGTGAAGCAAGACAGATATCAGCCCATCAGACAGCAAACACATCAAAAGACTGGGATGTTGAAGGCACATTCCACTCTCTTTTCCCTGAGGCAGAAATAACAGGACCAGGCAGTGTATATTGGTACTGAGTGTGCAAAACAATGTTGGGTCAATTTTTAAAACTACCACAAACATTTATCAAGTATAAATAGAAATAGAATTAAATTATAGAATTAAATTTTTTATAATAATTTTAATAATTTTTGTGTCTGAGCTAATACCCTCTCTACAAAGTCAAATAATAGATACAGTATGCTCCTTTCCCATTTTCCTGGCCTTAATGGTAATCTCTTTAGTATTTTCCCATTAAGTTCCTATTTGTAGGAACAAGATACATGTGTTTTAATATGTTAAAGAAGTATTCATAGTATTTATCGAGTGCAGTTATATTCATTGTTTTATATTTTTTCTCGAGACATAGTCTCACTCTGTTGCCCTGGCTAGAGTGAGTGCCATGGCGTTAGCCTAGCTCACAGCAACCTCAAACTCCTGGGCTTAAGTGATCCTACTGCCTCAGCCTCCCGAGTAATTGGGACTACAGGCATGCGCCACCATGCACGGCTAATTTTTTCTATATATTTTTAGTTGTCCAGATCATTTCCTTCTATTTTTTTTAGTAGAGACAGGGTCTCACTCTTGCTCAGGCTGGTCTCGAACTCCTGAGCTCAAACAATCCTCCCGCCTCGGCCTCCCAGAGTGCTAGGATTACAGGCGTGAGCCACCGCGCCCAGCCATATTCATTGTTTTAAAACAACAATAAGTAGCATACTTTATCAAAGGCCTTTTCAATACTGTTGGAAACAATCACGTAATTTTTCTTCTTAGATCTCTTAATATAGACACGCTAATGGACTTCCTGATACTAGCCATCTTTGCATTCCTTGAATAAATCTCACTTGGTTGTATATTTTTTACATTTGATTTGTGTTTTATGTTGATTTATGTTTGCTAACATTTTATTTAATTTTTCACATCCATATTTATATTTGATATTTGTCTATAGTTTTCTTCTCTGTACTACCTTCATCCAATTTGGGTACTAATATTGCACTTATATAACAAAAATAAATTTAGAGGTTTTCCTTCACTTTTAATGCTTTAGGACAGTATATGTATTATTGGGATTATCTGGTCTGTGAAGGCTTGATGGAATTTGTGAGACTTCTGAGCTTGGTGCTTTAATATTAAATAGTTCTATCGAAAGTAATTGTAATTATTTTATGGAATTAGTATGTTTAAACTTTCTATATTTATAGTGGTTAATTTTATTTTTGTTAAGTAAACACTAGCCTGTATTTGGATTAAACAGGACTTTCCGTTAACATATTTTGCCTGTTCTAGGATCCAATCCAGTTTACTGCATTGCCTTTAGTTGTCATATCATCTTAGACTCCTGTAATTTGTGACAATTTGTCAGTCTTTCCTTATTTTTCATGAACTTGAAAAATTTGGCAAAGTATTTTGTAGAACTCTTAAATTTGTGTTTATGCATTTCTTTTACTCATGATTAAACAGGGGTTATGGGTTTTTAGAAAGAATACCACAAAGGTAAATGTGCAGTGGCTCTTCTCATGATGTCATTTTGGGGGATACATGATGTTCACATGACATCAGTGATGATACTAACTTTGATAATTTGCTTAAGGCAGTATTTGTTAAGTTTCTTTGCTGTAAAGTTATTATTTTCCTTTTATCTACTGTATTCATTGTCAGTGAGTCACTCACTAAGCTTAGCCTATTCTCAAGAGAGGGAAAAGAACTTTTGAGCTCTACATATATTATTAGAAATTCTTCTATAAGGAGGATTTGTGTCTTCTCCCATATGTATTTATTTATTAAATCATTTATTCATATTAGTTGGATTCATGTATATTGGTTTTATAATTTGAGTTATAATCTAATGCTGCATTTTTTAATTTGTTGTTCAGCTTGATCCATTTTTGGCCATTGGAGCTCTTTCAGGTTGTCTTCAGTGTCCTTTCACATGTCGCCATTGTTTTGTTTTTAGAGCACTTCCTTACTTTCCTGGTACTACAGATATTCCAAGCTCATCTTGCATATTTCAAGCCTCAGCCCTAAAATCATCCATTTCATAAAAAAGACCTGTTTGCTTTTGTTAGAGAATGGCATTTTCAACCCCAGATCTCTGCATTGGTCATGATCATTGCTACTGTAGTGTAATTGTTCATAGGCCCTCTCAAGAAACAGAGTTAGTTAATATGTGTATGGTCACTAACCCTTGTGTACACACATATCTATAAAGGGTTATGTATCTATACTTTCATGATGTACAATAACAGCATATAAGGTATTTAGTAATCTAGAAATCCCTTTAAGGCATGATAGCATAATTCAAAATCAGTATTTCGTAGTGCTATCAAATTGGGCTCTTAGCAGGTCATCTTGGTGACAGAAAAGTGTCATGTTATTGAGCCCATACAAGTCCAACCTGACCGGCCACCATTGCCATTAGATACATTAGCCCATTAATCAAGCAGAAGTGTAGATGGTAAAGATAGTAAAGAGTATGGATCATAAAGGGCAATCATCTTGTCCTC
>RJWJ010037207.1:0-15666 GCA_004363605.1 Indri indri | reverse complement strand
TTAGTTGTCCAATTAATTTATTTCTATTTTTGGTAGAGACAGGGTCTCGCTCTTGCTCAGGCTGGTGTCGAACTCCTGAGCTCAGGATGATCCGCCCGCCTCGGCCTCCCAGAGAGCTAGGATTACAGGCGTGAGCCACCGCGCCCGGCCTACCTTCATTCTTTTTAAACAAAATTTTTTTTTTAATTTCATTAGATTTAGGGAATACAAGTGGGTTTTTTTTACAGATATATCACATAGTGGTAAAGTCTAGGCTTTTAGTGTACCCCTCACCCCTCCCAGTCTCTCCCCACCTTCTGGGTTGCCTTTTTTAAATGTCTGTTTCTCTGAGATTTCCTATCTTTGTATTTGTTTCAAGAGTATTTTCCTTTATGCCCTTGAGTGTAGTTATAATAGCTGCTTAAACATCTTTGCAATTCCAGCATCTGGAATGGGGTTGATCGCTGTAGTGGGGTCCATTGTAAAGGTGTGGGTGGTATTGGATGCACCTGAGCAGTGGCTCCTATTGAAAAGGCTGGGTAGTTAGAAGAAGATTCCATTGTTCTAGCAAATCTCATCCCGGTAAAGATTGGCCCTCTTATAGACAATGTTGAAAAGCAGATGGTTTACCAGGGGAGGAACAGAGATCCCCTTTGAGAAGGGGAGGAGAAGGTAGCTGCTCCTCCTGTTGAGCTGCAGAAGGCGGCGGTGGAGAGAATGGCTCAGGATTTGGAAATTTTACGGCAGGGAAAGAGCTCCTCCGGTGGAGCAGACGGTGGAGGAGGAGGAGGAGTAGGAGTGCATTCCAATGGATTAGAACCCGTAGGAACATGTAAGGGAGTCAGCGCTGTTCGCGCCAGGCTCCATGTAGTTAACACGGCAAGGGGCACAGGAACCCCCTGCCCAAAGTTCTTTTTAAAAAGCTTCCCCACTCGCCCCCAGAGTTCTAAATCTAACATGCCCTCATCTGGGAACCTGGGGCAATGTTGCCTTACTGCGCGTAAAAGCTGCTGTTGAACTTTTGGCTTTTGGTTGAACAGAACACTGAGCAGCTTTTAAGAGTCGCTGCAAAGTGCGCAGATAGATTATCTGATCTTTCATCAGCTCTTGCCCCATCTTAGAAACCCCCTTCAGAAACGATGCACCTCGGTCCCTTTCCCGAAGCAGCGGGCGGGACTGTCCCTTACCGGGCTGATTCCCCTTGCAGGCCGGGCGACGAAATCCTCACTGGATGCGCGGATTCCTGAATCACGTCGGGTTCACCACTTGCTGTGGCTGCTTTTCGCTCCTGAGCTCGGTAGCGAAGGAATCGATAATTACTCAAAACTCATAGTGTTTAGAGAGACAGAGAGAAGCCAAAGTCTGAATGAGAAAATGGCCTCATCAGCTACGTTCCTCCCCATATTTATTGCCAAGGACACGTGCAAAGGGTCAGGGCCGTTTGCTAATTTCTTTAACAACGTCCACACAGCTCAACTGTTTTCAGCTGACCTTTGCACTCAGCAAACAAGCAGCTTCGGGCAGGCGTTTTCGCCTGACCCTCCATTCACTTGCTCACATCCTTTCCATCCATCCGTCCATCCTTCCTTTCTTCTAGGCCCAGCCCCGACAGCCAATGGCCTGTGGCCTGTCACTAGAACTCTGTCTGGTGGCACCAAAGCTACGCAAGGCACAGCATGGCAGCCCACTCTCGCCTGCCGCTCTTTAGGCCTGAGAATCGGCTTTGCTGCACAGGCCAGAAGGGCTGAGGAATTAACACCCGTCTCTGAGGCAGCCCTTAGCTGTGACTCATAAGAGCTGGCACACCAGCACGCACCCAGCTCTTGCCTCACGGGGTGGCGCAGGTGTGTGCTCGATGCTGGCACCTGCACGGTGAGCCCAGCTGGCCATGGCGGTTCCCTGCTCTGGCTCTCTGCTCAGAAGGGCGTCTCTATGGCTTCCTTCCCTCCCTGCCTCAAGTCCCCACTCCCTCGGCACTGGAGTGTTTCCTGGGTCACTCCCAAACACTCCCCTTGCACTTGAATCTTCGTCTCAGAGTTGGTTTCTGGGGAACCCAAACTAATAAGGCAGGTGGAGATTTACCGACCCCAAACCAGCCTCCCCGGCAGTTTTAAATGCAGGACATACCAAGAGAGGGCCTCCTATGCAGAGGGTAAGGACCAACTGGGGACAAAACAGAGGAGAGAAGCTGGACAGTGGACACCGCAGTGGGATCCACCGGGCTTCCAACAGGACCACAAGATGCCAGGGCCCCAGGGCTGGCTCAGGCTTCAGGGGGCCTCCCACGTCCTGACAGCCAAGGCTTCCTCACTTCCATGCAACCTGGTGGCAGACCCATCCCTGAGGTGACCCCCGCAGCCCCCCCGTCTTTGCCCCTTGAAACAGAAGGAGCCCACTGGCCTGGTGACATTGCACAGATGGGGAACAGCTGCGTCCTCCCCCTTTCCCGCTTTTGCGTGTGTTCAGTGTCAGAATCAGCGTCCTCGCCTTCAACACAGAGAACCCTTTCTCAGGAGGAGTGCTCCACGGCGGTTGCTCACTTCCAGGGGTGAGTCTGCCACCCCCTCCAAACTGGGGGCATTTAGCAATGAATGTCTCGGGGCCACTAGCATCTAGTGGGCAGAGGCCAGGGATGTTGCTGAACTGTGCACAGGGCAGCCCCACGCCAAAGACCGATCCGGCCCAAGTGTCAGTTGTGCCAAGGCTGAGAGCCGCTGTCCAGTTCCCGGTGGGTGAGTTCCTCCGGGAGCTACCTGCAAAGTGGACGCATGCTCGTCCCAGGCTTACATTGCTTCGTTCTGGTCCATCAGCGGCTGGACAGGATTCCTGGTGGCAGATGGTAAAAGGCGTCCGAGGACTGGGGGAAAGAAGTGTTGCCCCGTTTGCTGGTCAGTGGCATCCCTGGCCCCTGCCCACTAGATGCCAGTAGGTGCTGATTGCCTGACCTAGCCCACGGGCCTCAACGAGCCCCTCCTTGGCCTCGATGAGCCCACTTGGCCTCAACTGGTTCCCTGACCTTTAAGTCTTTCACAGCCTTGACTTGCCCCTGGATTTCCTGCCTCGCTCATTTACTCACACTCTTGCCTTCACCTTCTCAGATATTCCTATGGTCCCCAAAGGCCCAGGTCAGAAGTGTCCCTTGTCTCCCAGGGAGAGGGAAGGGGATGACATTCAATGGACCCCCCACAACACACTGGGCACCGAACCAGGGCTTCGCACACAGGGGCTCCTTGAATCCTGCCAACCACACCAGGCAGAAGGTACAGTCCCCCATTTTATAGATGAGTAGACTGAGGCTCAAAAAAGCTGAATGGCCTGTGTGAGATCATAGTTTCAGGAAACAACAGACAATATATTTAAACCCCATTCTGTCAGACCCTACAGCCCAGGATACACCCTCTCCCCAGGCTTCCTTCAACAAAAGTGCTGCCCCCCCCAATCCCCCCCCAGCTCCAACTCCTGCCGTCAGCATGTGTGTGACTGAGAACATGAGGGAAGGACATGAGCTGTACACCCTGGTGTAAGAGCACTCACTGATGCCCAGTGGCTCGGTCTGCTGTGGCCTAAGAGAGACCTGAGCGGTGCAGACCAGCTGCCCCACTGAAAACAAGAAAGTACAGTCTGCACCTGGGCTCCACCTGCCAGTGCTGCCCCGGCTGGTGCAGATCCCCAAAGTGGCACTGGGCGGGGGGCGGGAATTGTGGGGTGAGACCAGACATTTACATTATAAAGGGTCTCTGCTGGAGTGAAGGCTGAGAGCTGAGCTCACTGCCTTGCAGGAAACTTCTGGGCCTTCCCATAGCTGGGTCTCCATGGAAATTAGTTTGCCAGAGAAAGGAGCTATTTTAAGAATGTGTGAAGATGAGAACCCGGTAGGCTGGGGTTAGGGAAGGTAGCTGGGGGAGAGAGCTTTTCTGAATGACTCACTAATTCCCCTCCTATTGGGGTGGAAACAAGTGGCGTGGATAAACATCTGAAACCCAGGAGGGAGGAGGAGCTGGCATGGCTGACCCGTCCCCAAGGGTGGTGAGGGGCCGCAGCCGCTGGCCTCCACCCAAGGGGTGAGAGACCGGGAACGCTGCTACTGGGGACTGTCTGTTATGAAAACAACACCTCCCCGTTGGCACAGAATCTGCCACTGCCAACCAGCTTTCATGTATTCATGCAAAGAAGGAAAAATTTGTTTTTTGAAAAAAAAGTGACCGTAGCAGCATCTGCTGTCCCAGGGGCGATAGAATTCATTTGAGGGGCAGGGGACACTTTGGTGAGGAAACTTGATAATTGTTCTGCCTTCTTGGTTATGGAGCTTGGCGAAGATGGAGGTGAGTCACTTAGGTGATAAAGAGGTGGGAATGTCTGTTCCTCCCTCACCCTGCCATGGCGGGGACTGGGTTTCTGGGAGGCCTAGAATTGTCAGGAAAGAGAGACAGGAGAGAAATCTGGTTGGAGTGGGCCCCAGGAGATGGTAGCAGCCCAGAGCCCAAGGAGAAATGTGCTCAGGGACCTCTGGGTAGGGGCAGGGCTGAGAGATTGAAAGGACAAGGACGACAATTTCTAAAGTCACAGCGTGTCCGGTTCTGGGCAGCGGGAGGGCTTCCGTTGTCCGTCTGCGTGCAAAGCCAGGTCCTCACAGCAGCCTTCGGTTGGACTGTGGGGGAAGAGAGACGAGGGCACTGCATTTGCTCAGGTGACTAGAAGTCAGAGCAGAAGATGTGGGCACAAGGCACACCCCATCTGCCACTTCCCTGCTTGCTTCTCCTGGGAACTCGCAAAACAGTGGGGAGCCCCTGGACGCCCATCCCAGGCGGCATGGGGGCTCGAGCTCTTTGCTCTCCCTGTGGGCGAGCAGCTTGCAGGCACCTGGGGCAGCCGGCCAGCCCACCCCGGCGGCCAGTGTGTTCCCCAGGGGCCACGGGCATCGTGCCCTGGTTCTCGGTTCTCGGTTCTGGTGACGGAGGGCCTGAAGAATGTCTGGGTGTCCCCAGCTCCCCCTCCACCCTGGCCCTTGCTCTACTCAATCAGAAGGCTGGGGCCTGGGGACTTGGGCTGGGCTCCACATGGAGACCAGGAAGTGAGCCTGCAGGGTGAGGGACCCCACCTGAGTAGAGGTGAGGAGCACTGGTCCCAGCAGGCTCCACATGCCACCGTGGCTGGGCAGTGAATGGTTTGCTGCCAAGGACACTGCTCCCTCAAGCTCTGCCTGGGGCCCAGGCCTGATGTCTATGACAGAAGCAGAGGCCGAGAAGCCTGAGGTAGGGCCACCACACCTTGCGCCGCGCCTCTGGGACTCTGGGCTGGGGCATGCTCTCAAGTGCTTGTGGGCTGCAAGACAGCGGGTGTTGGGGGGATGCTTTTGGGAGTTAGGTGGCTGCAGGGTGCTCACAGTCAAGAAAGATGTGCATATGGAAGGTGTCCACCCCTGTTCCTGGCCCAGGCCCGGCTCCAGGCTGGCTCTGTGGAGTCCCATCCGCTCCGGGCAATGCCTGCCGGTCACCACCACGAACCTCAGCTGCCTCCCCTCCCCGGGCAGCTCTCTGTGGGCCCTGCAGTCTAGAAATGTGTCTGCAGCTCTGAATGTTGGAGAAAAAATGCCACAGAGACAGGAGCTGAGTGAGAAAGGCACAATTTATTGGTCACGCAGACGACACCTGTGGGAATGTGGGGCGCGTACCCGTTCTCCTGGACTCCCACACACCTCTGGACTTGGTTCCCTACATTAACTGTTATGTCAAAAAGCAGCCCGAGGAAGGACATCACCCATCTGTTCTCCTAGAATCCAAGGAAGCAGAGCTGAAAGCCACAGAGCCTGGAGGAAAAAGCTGCGCTACGCTGAGAGCCTGGGGCTGAGAGGCCTGTCCTCCCTGGTGGCCGGGCCGGGGAGCTCGGCTTTCGGAGCAACAGCAAAGGCTCCTCTACTAGCACGATGGGATGAGTGTCAGGGGCTCGGCCCAGCCCACAGCCGGCTGCCCACCTCGAGGAGGGTGTGAGGAACCCGGCAGGGCCTCGCATCTGCAGCCCAGGCTGAGGCCAGATCTCTGTGCCGGGGAGTAGGAGCTGATTTTCCTGCTCCTTCCACGGAGGAACTGAGAAGCCGGGCAGAAGCTCTGCCCTCGCTCGGCTGTGCCAGAACCCCCCACCCCACCCCCGCCCTGAGGCTTTAGCCAAAGCAGCTGACATCACTGACACTGGACAGGACAGAATCTTTGTACCCTTGTCTGGCTCCAGGCGGGCGCTGGCCTTCTTAATGCTTTGTCCAAACCCCTCCGGACACATGCTGTCTTGAACCGGTGGGTTTGGGCACGTGGTTTTAGTTGGCTGGAGATTCCACTCCCGAGGTCGTCCTGACGTAATGTTCATAAAGCACTTAGCACGGCACTTGGCACATGGTGAGTGCTCGATCCATGTGGCCAGTATTATTATTAATATTATTATTATTTATATCTCCACCTTCAAATCAGCTCTTCAGTTCTTTTCTTCAAAATGGCAACCCAAACAAGGCACTGGGGTCCCAAGTACCAAGGTCAAGCTGGGGACCCGGGTGGGCTGTTGCCTGTCTGGTGCGCATAGTCCTTCTAACCTTGGCATCTGGTGCCAAGTTTTGCAGGCAGCGCACTCCTTGGACCACATGGAAGCGGGGCCCTTTGCTGAAAAACAGGAAGCCTTGCGTAGGAAGCTGGTGGGAGGAGCCAGCCGGAGGGCCCGGGGAGGGTCCGAGGGCCTTCGCGCTGCTCCTCTGGGCTCCCGACTCGCCGGCAGCTCACCAAGGGCTTCACTGTGGGAAAGAACAGAAGGGCTGTCAGGGCTCATGTCACCAGCCAGATTTAACTAAGTGGCCCCGCGTCCCCGCATGCCATGGGCTAGGCTGGGTTTCCTTGGACATGCTGCTGAAAAGAGCCAGCACATGCCGTTCTAAGCACTTTACATATAATTCTAATATACATTAATATATACATATAGGCAATACGTATATCTAGCATAGATAATATACAAAATTATATGTACCATATAACATAAATGACTTCTATATATATGGTAATATATAGTAATAATACATAATAGTCTATGATAAAATGTAATTCTCCCTATACATTTATGAAGCAGGTGCCATTAATAGCCCCCTTTTACAGATAAGTAAACTGAGGCCCAAGGCTCAGAGCCAGAGCGGGAGAGCTAGGATTTAAATCCAGCAGTCTGGCTCCAGAGTCTGTTCCTAATCACTATTCATTTTGCTATACTCATTTGCTCATTCATTGCCTATAAAAAGAAATCTATTTTATAGGAAGGAAGGGGATACTGTGTCTGAAGTCTCTAAAACGCTGGGGAAATCTTAAGTACTGATGCTAATGATAGTGGCGACGAACTATAAATGATCTAGGCTCCTTTTCTTCTTGGAGCTTTATTCCTCCAGGCCCGACACAGGGCACGGCCCCTCCTTCGCCCCTTTGGACAATTGCCGCAGAGGCGATGCAGGGTCAGGGGTTGGGGAACAGAGAGACCTGGGTTCAAATGCTGACTCCAGCCCTTCCGCAGGGAGCAGCTCCCAGGACGATCACACGCCCATGTGCACATGCACGTGCACGCGAGCCCACGTGCAGCCGAGCACACACCTGTGCGGCCGTCCTGCTGAGCGGCCCCTCCTCCGTCCGGTGCTTGCCGTGGTGCGGGAGCTCGCTGTTGTCGCGGTAGTCGCGGCCCTTGGAGTGCTGCAGGTGCAGGACGGCTGGGCTCTTGATGGGCAGGGGAGGCCGCGTCGGGGCCGGTGGCGTCTGCTGGCTTATTTCCGACCTGGAAGGCTTGATGGGCCTCTTGGCCGGTACCGGGGCCTGGGAGCCGGCTGGGGCCTTGGGCTTCCCTTGGCTCTTGTCCCCAGTGGCCGCCCTGCCCTCAGCGGAGGACGAGCAGGTGAAGGAGCGCAGTCGGGGCGCCGGCACCTGCTTGCCTGTCCCCTCGCTGCGCTCAGCCTCCTGGGCTTTGGTGAGCGCGACGCTGGGAGACAAGAGCCCCAGGTCCGGGCAGGGCGGGGGCTCCTTCCGCAGCATTTTGGGCGATTCCTGCTCCTTCCTGGGCGCCGGCTTAGGGAAGGCGCTCACGGACCCGTACAGCGGGTTCTCAAACATCTCTGGCTTCGTCAGCGGCAGGTCCTCTGGCAGCAGCGCTTCCATTCCGCTCTTCCCCAGGTCGCCGGGCCTAGAGCCAGACAGGGAAGAGTGCGCTCAGGAGAAGAGACATGGGGAGTCTTCCTGGAGCTTAACTGTCTGGGCTTTTCTTCTGGGGTGATAAAACTGCTTTGGAACTAGATAGAGGCGCGTAACGCTGGGAAATGTACTGAATGCCACCAGATTGTTCATTTTGAAACAGTTAAACTTACGTGCATTTCACCTCTATTAAGAAAAGGAGACAGAACTGTGTTAATGGTATTGTCCTCATGGGCGACCCCAGTTCTGGCCTGGGACCTTTTCCCGTAAAAACTACTCATGTCAGGGCATCAGTGAGCGAGGGGAACCCCACTGGAGGTTTCATAGGAGAAACAGAAGCGTGATCCTTTGCAGCCCGGCAGTGCCAGCCCCCATCCTCACCAGGTGAGCCTGCCCCCCACAGCCCCTGCCCTCACTGCGCTGCCAGGCCTCCCTTCCTGGCTTCCCTCCCCAGCCTCTCCCCTGCCCCCAGCAATTCTGCTGACATTCATGTGCACCGCTGGGTCTCAGCTCAAGAAGCTCCATCTGCCAAACACACGGGAAGCCACTGCCCCGTGAGGCACTGGCCCAGGCACAGCAAAGCAGCCACGAACAAGGACCTTGCTCAGGGGACCGGCATTCCTAGATGACACCGTATCCCCAGCCGCATGGACTCCTCTCTTGGAGGGGTCCCGGTGGTGTGGCCCTCATCTTTTTGATAAAGAAAACCCCCATCTATTGGCGCATCAGCCACCCGAGACCCCCACCCCTCACGGAAGACCCACATCAGCATAATACTAACCTGTTACCTGGCACATCAACTAACCTGTATCCTGGCGCATTAGCCACCTGAGACCCTCGGACCACCCCAACTTAATAAAAGAGGGAAAAATCGGTTACAGGGGGCACGGAATTTAGTGGCGAGACCCCTCTGAGCCCGCCGGCGAATAAACTTCAATTTTCCGACTCTCCGTGTGTCGCTTGGTTTGTCCTTGGAACCACCTGCTGTAACACTTGCTGTATCATCTTAACTCATCATGAGAGGGAGCAAATGATCGTGGTAAAAATCAAAGGGAACTCGTGCGCTTGTGAGTCTTGGGGAAACAAAGACCAGCGACAAGAAGACAGGCCTGTTTGACTGACGGGCAAGGACAGAATTCCACGTCATCACCCAAAGCAGGCAAGAGCTGCCTTGGCAGGTTTGTTTTCCGACTTATCACTGCTCTCACTTTTGGTGATTTCCTATGGAGCAGGTTATGAGAATGAGGAACGGGAACACATTTCGCTTTCTAACCAACAGCAGAATCTCCCAGGGGAACGTGCTGGGTTCTGCTTTCTGCAAAACGAGGAGCTATGGTGCAGACATGTGGGGCCCTGGGAACCTGAGCTGTTGGGGCCGTGATGCCCATTAGTTACGGATGGAGCGTGTGTGGAGACGCTGCTCGAAGGTCTCAGCAGGGAGCAGGCGTGGGCTCAGGGGACAGAGGTGGGATGTCGTCCTTGCACAGGTGCCAATGAGATGCCATGGGGCTCAGGGGAGGCTAGCCTCCAGGGCGTGCCGAAGGGGGCTTTACTGTACACTCAGGGATTTTGCCCATTAGTTTTTGGAAAGACCAGGAAGCAGGTGCATAACTAGAAATGCCAGGGCCTCGAGCCAGGACTTTGGCAAGCCGCCTCCACACGGGGCCCTCTTCTGCACCCCCACGGGACACTCGAGGCCTTCGCTGAGTTAGCCTAAGGAAGAGGGTGCAGGAGTGTACAAACAGCCACGGCCAAAAGCTTTCAGATGAAGGAGCGAGAGGTCCCGACGCCTGGCTCCCCTCTCAGTGGCTGAGCTGAGAGAAGGGGGCTCGCCTCGGGGATTTGGGGGCAGACCAAGAAGAGAGCCCTGGCACGAGCCTCTTTGTGATTCTGAAGCCTCTTTGTGACTCCCCTAGGAGAAGAGCCGACAGATAGAGACCGACTGGTGAGTCTTGCCTCTAGGGCCAAGCTTCTGTCACCGTTGGAGAGGGGAAGGTTAGGCGGGGGCAGCTGGGGGAAGACGGGGGGCAACACAAAAAATGCAAAAATAAGTCTTAGCCCTGACCAAAGGTAACAGGAAGTCGACTCCCATGGCAGGCCACAGCTGTCGAATCAGTGAACCAGTCCCCAGGGGACAGTTACTTCTTGTGGCAAGTGACTCTACTTCTCAGACTCGGGAGACTGCAAGTCTCTCTCCTTCTCTAAACAAGCAAAGCACTGGCCAGGGTCTGAGCAGAGTCCTCTTCCTATCCACGACTCAGGTGTAGGTGACCAGTCATCCTTGTTTGCCCAGGATTGAAGGGTTTCCTCGGATGTGGGACTTTCAGTGCCAAAACTGGGTCAGTATGGGGCAAAACACGATGGCCGGTCACCCCACTTGGCCCTGGGCAATGGCAGGAGAACACCGACAGTGCTGGTGACACCCCCTTTGCCACAGCCTTTGCTCAGGCTGAGCCGGGAACCTGGGCGGCGGAGAGGGGTGCGGGCCAGCATGGAAGCTGCGGTCTTGCCTGTGCATGCCCATCCGCCGCTGTCGCCCAAGGGGCTGGAGGGAGCACCGTCCCCACCAATCTGTGTTCAAAAGGATCCACTAACTGGGAATTTAAAAATATTTGCTAAACAAATAAGCTCCTTATTCTTAGTGGTCACTTAGAGCTCCATTTCCCTGGGTCGCCAAAGAGGTGGCCCTTGCCAAACAGGCACCCTGATACCCACCATATAGTGGCTTTTGTCCTCAGCTTTCCAGGGGAGGAAATTGAGACTGTTTCTCCTTCCCTTGAGTTTCTTAGGGAATGACCAGAGTCTAAAATATTAATACAAATTCTGAAAACCAGAGGTAAAGAGACACAGCTGGGCTCCAGGGCAACGCTGTCCTGTCCTTCTCTTCCTCCCTCCCTCCCTTCCTTCCTTTCATCTATTCATTTTTAGAGGAAAAGCTTAAGGAACAAAACTGCCAATTGTTCCTCCGTGCGGAGGGGAGCCTTGCCGGGCCGGGCACGGGAAGGTTGGAGCTGGGGGCTGAGTAGCGCTCCCTCCGCCGGCTCCTGCAACCTGAGGCAGGCAGCACCACTGGGGAACCCACGCGGAGAAAAGGAGGAGAAAGAATGAGTGGTAGGGGAGAGAGGCTGCGAGTGAACCCCTGAAGTCATTATAACCCCGTAAAGGCAGTTCCCCCACCCCCCGAGGGAAGACAACGCTTGTGGCACTTTGCACATCTAAGTCATTGTTAATGACGCCTGCACTTTTCACATCCGTCTGTCATCCCGTGCATACTAGAAACAGGCAGGAGCCCTCCGTGCTTCCATGAGGGGCTCGTGGGCCAGCTCTGCTTTGTATGGCGGCACACTCGAGAGCAGCCGCGGCTTTGGGAAGCGCTGACGTCATTCCGCGGCTGCCCTGTCCTTCTGCCCGGGCCAGTTCCACTCGGGTCAGTGGTCTCTAACCACCTGGGCTTCCCCAAAGGCGCGTGGCCAAACCCCTGTCCCTCTGCAGGCTGGCCGCTCCGCCTCCTTTTTGCATTCCTGGTTCCAGCTTCTAATCATCCCCCACAGGGGACACTAGGAAGTTGCATACAGGAACAGGGACCCTCGTGGTTGAGAAGAGAAAGGAGAACTCAAGGTTGGTAGGGGCTCTACACAGAAATCCCACTTCTATTCCACAGTGCCCTCCGGGGAGTGGAAGATGCCTGAAGGTTCACTGGTTCTAGAAACATTTTTCAATAAATGTAGATTTTACAGGAGGTTGCTTTTTTGGGGGCAGTATTGTTGCAAATTTCTATCCTTTTTCTTTTTTTAAATCAAGTTGCATTAGGACGTGGGAGATTCCACAAACACATCCTGAGTGCCTGCCATGTTCCGGGCCCCGAGGATAAGTAGTGAGCGAAGCAGACACAAATCCCCACCCTTAGAGGCTCCGTTCTAGGGTGAAAACGTGGGGGACCCCTGTCAGCAGGGAAGAGAGAGGGTTCAATGATGAGGACGGTCACCTTGACTCCTGTGTCCTGAGGCAGGGCGCTCGGTTTGCCGTTGAGGATGAAAACTTCTTGGGTGACAGGGGTGGCTGGCAGGGAGGTGTCGGAGGGTTGTCTCCCCTTCCCGGCCCCAGGGAAGAGTCCTTGGGTGGTTGGTCATAGCTCCAGGCTGTGGGCTGCTGGTCGGGGGACAGGGTCTGCTTCATGTGCAGGGATGTCGGCTGCCCAAAGGGCCCCACCCCCATGTAGTTGGGGTTCATGATTTCTGTGATGCTGGAGCCGCCGCATGGAGGGGCCCTGCAGGGAAGACACAGAGTCACATCTCGGCAACTCCTTCCCTTCTGGAGGGCAGCAACAGCCCAAGGACCATGTCCTCTGATATCCATCGGGCTGTCTCAGGCTCTCAGCCTCTTCACTTCTTGGGCAGTGGATTCATCCATCCATCTACCCACCCATGCATGCAACCAGTCCTCACCGAGTGCCTAGCCACCAGGCCCTGGCCCAGGAGAGACTAGGGTTGTGAATGAGAGAGGCAGCCGCTGCCTCTATTCTCTCGGAACTCACATTTGATGGGAGATACAAACGACACAGCAGCTCAGCGCCAGCTCAGTGGCAGAGAGAAGTGGTGTTTCTGTAGTGCTGGAGTCTGAGAGTAACAGGAAGTAGAGAGGGAGACTAACAGGAGGTTTGGGGCCCAGTTTGAGGAGGTCTTTCAGCTGAGATAAGAACATGAGCAGGTAAGAGAGAAGGCAGGGGAAGATGTTCTTGGCAGTACGTGCAAAGGCCCTGAGGCAAGAGGAACTTGGCCTGTCCCGAGAGATGGTCTGAAGGCCAGTGCACAGGCAGGGAGGATGGAAGAAGCTGGGGTTCCTCTGGGACATGCTGGCCTGCACGGTTGTGTGTGCAATATCAGCGCGGGGATAGCCATGCAGGTGTTTAGAGAAATGAGTAAGGTCACAGAGGTCAAGGCTGGCGCCTGGCATGGGGGCAGTCTGCTTAAAGCTGTGGAGGGGGTGGCCCAGACGAGGTGGCCCCAAAAGACACACACGCTGCACGCTGCCTCTGTGTCAGGCAGTGACTTTGGGAGAACTGAGTTCTGTGTGTACAGGTTACAAGGAACGCTCGCAGCTCCCATCTGCGCAACCAGCCTGGTTCCCAGCCACATCCCAGCCGCTGACGCCTGCTTAGGAAATATGTGCTGGTTCTCATCCTAGTCAAAATGGAAAAGAACTCGTTTCCCTACACGGATCCCGACTCTGGAACCCAGCAGACACTTGGGAGCCAGGACGCACTTGCCGAGGGGGCATGGGAGAAGGGTGAAAGGAGTACTTGAGTGCCCAAGGCCAGGACCACCGGAGGCTGGAAGTAGGCCAGGTGGTGGGCTAGAGATGGGAGCTCCCGTGTGCACAGGGCAGGGTGGGGTGAGGGCGAGGGCCAAGGGGACAGGCAGTGTGGGGACCCGAGGGAGGGGAACGCTCGCTGGCTGGATTCTGGAACTCAAGACCACTGTAGCAGGTTGAGTCAATGCTGCGGTTGAGGACGCTGTCCCCTAGTGACGCAGACTCTAACATCCCTATTAATCCCCGTTCAGCCTCTGCCAAGAGCAACCTGTGTGTATTTTCCCCCAGCGATTTCCCTGTTAGTATCAGGACGGGGTTTAGTTGGTCACAGACCCCCATGCCTGCCCATGTCCCCAGGCCCCCGGAAGACATGGCAACCATGTGTTGACTTGGAATCCCTCAATCCTCTCTGCAGCTGCTCCTTCCCTGACTAGGCCATGAGTTCCTAAGTCAGGGACTGCACCTGTCTGCCGTGGTTCCTCTAGATCTGGACATGCGGTGTGAGCTGACTGAACTGTCCCAGACACAGTGGCTCCCAGGCTTTGTCACAGGCACAGAAACCTCCCCAGAAACGTGGGTTTGTGGTCAGGAGACTCCAGGGAGCACCTCTCCTGGGCTGGAGCTTCCTGTTCCCTGTGTCCGTGGTTTCTCTGCATCTACCTTCCCGGGCCCGGGGTCCGCAGGGCCACACCAGTTTATACCGAATCCCCGGCACGCCCGCCCTACCTGCCCGCAGGTTCCCACTGCTTCACGGGGTCGTGGCTGGTGAGGCTCCTCAGGGACTTCTGCCCGCTGGACTCGTCCCGCTCTGTCTTCACAAAGTCTGGAAGGAAAGGGCCGGGGAGGAGCACGTGAGGGCCCAGGCCCCAGAGAGTGGGCCAGGGATGGCAAAGTGGTTGCCACGGGAGGCCGAAGCTGGACGTGAATGACGGCTACCTGGGGAAGTGGGTTAAGCAAGATTCTGAGGCCTCACAGGAGTTTAGTGACCGGTTTGTTATACCTGCAAGAGTTGGATTATGTAGCCCAGAGCTGTCATTTCACGGAACACATCCAACTTGTTGGTCTCAGCAAGGGACAAAACAGGCAAGCACTTCTGGTCAGGTCAGAATAAAGCAGACATAACAAGGCGGCTCCAAAGAGCACGTGGTACTTAAAGCCAACCTGTTCGTGGGGCTTAATGGGGAACGGAGATCCCATCTTCATTTCCAACTGTGGCTTGTGGTTGAGGAGGTGCCAAGTCCCCATCACTCCAATCCACTGTCCTGCTAGAGAAAGGAGCTCCCACAGGGCGGGGGAGCTGCATGCCCGGGGGGCGGCACCCCTCAATGGACTGGAGCTTCCACATGTGGGGAATCCTGCTCTTTCGACACCTGCGCTAGAGGCAGGAGACCAGCCATTGTCATTGCCAGCCTGGCACTTCACCTTGGCCTAGCCACTTACTAGCTATGTGGCCTGCCGCCAACCACACAACCTCTCTGTGCCTCGGTTTCCCCATCTACCAAAGGTAGATGCTTGGCTCACGGGGCTGTTGTGAGAGATAAATGAGATGACACTGAGGAGATGATCATTTTGCACATCATGAGGTGTACAGTTAAAGGCCGATTCATTGCAGGCGTTGTTATCTGAGCGCTTTCGAGCAGGCATTAAAGCGAAGAGAAAAAGGGGGAAAACCCCACCTGTTGCCTGTGTGAAAGGAAGAAATACCTAACACATTTTGTGCAGCTTTGTAGCTCTCACGTCTTTCATTATTTCAAACAACAAGTTTTCACGTGATAGGTGCTAATGGGGAGTACAAATGTCAATTTCCAAGTTTTACAGTTTTGGGCGGGATTAAGAGAAAATTACAAGTTACAGTCTAGACACTCCCTGGTGTTGGCACTCTGTTATTCAGGTCTCTTGGCCACATTTCCATGTTCTCATAATGGAGTGGTGACCACTTATGTCTAATGAATCCGCAGGGTCTCCTCTGGGGACAGACGGAGCGTGACTCCCGAGGCTGACGTTTCGTGTCAGGTAAGGAAACACCTACAATGAGTATTTGTCACCGTGAGTGGCTGCACGGTGTCGCTTGTGAGAGCCACGATAAACGAATCCTCCCAACAGCCAGCCAAAGCCAGTAAGTGGTGTTTACCAGGTGAGAAAGACCTGAGTTCAAGCCGAAAGGGTGTGGACGAACCCTGCC
>RJWJ010037206.1:0-15657 GCA_004363605.1 Indri indri | reverse complement strand
TATTCAACTCTTCTTTTGAGCTATAATCTGGATACTGTCACTACCCCTCATTCTTCTCATGCTGACAGGGGAAGCTCGGACCAGTGTTTTCAGAGGATATTGAAGGGCAGTTCTGCTCGGGGACCTGTGATTTGGTATTCCTCCCCTCCCCGATTTGGAAGATGGCATCCAAACAGGATGCGGCATGCACGCATCTCCTCCTTAATCAGCACGGGTTCCCACTGCATGCATTTACCTTTCCTTAGACAATGAGCCTCCTCAGGAGGATGGGGGCGAGGCGGGGGTGGGGTGGGGTGGGGACGGGTGTGGGGAATGGTTTGGAAGGGTGGCAGAGCAGTAAGAGATGTTATCAGCCATCTCCCTCCCTCTTCGCCTCCTCCCTCCCTGTGGCCACACCCAAGAAAGTTGTTGTTTTTAAATAAATAATAATGTATTGAGTCACTGTGGCCAGCTTCTTCTGTTTCCTTCTGGAGACAGGCTATGCATATGCAAACAGAAATATGCTTGTATATGGTTTCCCCTTTTTTATTTTATACACACACACACTTATGTATATGGTAGTATTCTGCCCACACTGGTCTGCACCATTTTACCTTTCTTTTTGTTCCTAAATTAATTATGTATCTTGGAGATCATTTCATACCAGAAGCAGAAGAAACTATGTTCTGGTCCCAAGGACTGTCTTAGTGAGATCTGAGAAGACAGGATCAGGACGTTTTCTCTGTCCTCTTCCTTCATGGCATCACGAGTATTAATGTAACTATTTAATGTCTTTCTCCCCCATTTGGCTGCGGACTTCATGACAGCGAGATAGTGCCTGTGTGGCTCACAGCTGCATCCCCAGTGCCTTCTGCGGTGCTCAGTAAATGTGCGTTGAACGAATGCTGATAACAAGTGAGGCCCTTGGCCACTCCTCTAGGCCTCCCACCATTTCCCTCCATGTTGGTGTCCTGGGTTGGAATTGAACCCAAGTGAGGACCTACTTCCCATCCGCTCTAAACAAAGCGCCATCTTTAAAGATTCCAAGGCTCCTATGACATGGTCCAAGTTCCTTAATGTGGCCTACAATATCCAGCCCCTTCCTGCCACTCCAGCCGCCTTATTCGCACTCTTCTTCACCCCCTGGCTTCCAGCCCATTCCAGCCATCTATGCTTCCTCTTCCACCCCACCCCACGCCACCACCAGCCTCAGCGCCTTTGCACACACCATTTCCTCTGCCTAGAACCTTCTTCCCCACCCTCCATCTCCCCATCCCACTCCCAGCTCAGACACTTTCCTCACAAATGTCAATGGTGACGTTCATTTTCCTGGTGTCAGTTTAAACATCATTCTTCAGAGAAGCCCTTGACACCCTGGACTGGATCAGGTCCCTCAAATACCTGCTCATCTCCTCTGAATCCTTCATCACAAATAGCATTTGTTTAGCATCTGTTTTCCCTGCTAGATGTTGTACACCACTCTATCCCCGGTGCCAAACATACAGTGTGTGCTTGATTAATATTTAAGGAAGGAATGATGAATGAATATGATGCTGCCTCCAGTTTGAAATGTTCGATGGTTCCTCCCAGCTTTTCAGCGATCTAGCATCCCTGGCCCACCAGGATCCAGCCCTCATCAACCTCTCTGATTTTTAATCCCAAATCCCTGGCTCCAGCCAGACTGAAATGCTTGTGATTCTCAAATAAATCATGTTGTTTTACAATTCTGTGCCTTCTCACGGCGTTTCCCTCTGCATGGTATGCTACTCTTGCTAATTCCGAATCTGCTCTCAAACAAATTAGGCATCTGCCCTCCTGGACCCCATTCCGATGTGGGTGTCTTTCATCTGGGTCCCCATAGCACTCCTGTAGGGATCAGCCCTGTGCAACACCCCTCACACCTACTTGGTTGCAGTCTCTTCCCTGGTCCTCTTCCTTTGCCCAAGGTGTTTTTCAGGGTTGGGACATGGGCCTTCCTCTTTGCTTCCTCCATACAGACTCCGTGGGTGAGTCCCTCCTCACCCAGGCTTTCGGCCACTGCCTGTGTGCTTGTGACTCCTCATCCACGGCCCCGTCCCAGCCTTCCCTCCTGACCTCCAGACCCGAAATGCAGGTGCCCAGGGTGCCCAGATGTTCCCACTCGGGTGTCCTGCAGGCGTCACTGTACGTCATAGTGACACAGAAAACTGAAATCATCACTTCTCTCCGCTTCCAAACCAGCTCCTCCCCGTCTGCTTGCTCCATAAATGGCACCCCCATCTCCCCACTTGGCCCAGCCTGAATGCCGGGCGTCATCTCAGAGGATTCTCTTTTCATTACCGCTCTTCCTACTCCCGCCCAACTTTCAATTTATTAACCGAGACCTAATTATCTCATGAATCGGTCCCATCCCCTCATCATCACCATGTGGGTTTGCTTCGCCCCTGTTATTTCCCTACCGGATAACTGCAGTCAAGTCCTGGCTGAGCTCCCTGCAACCACACGTGTGCCTCTCAAGCCCCCCTTCATTCCGCAGTTGGAGTGATCATCTGCAAAAGCAAATCCGATCGTGCCCACGCTCTCCTTGAAATCCTCTAGAGATTCTCCCAAACCCTGGGTTCCTCAGTGTTGCGCACGATCCCTTCCTGGTTGGGCCCCAGCCAATCTGTCCAGCCTCACCCTGCCACATTCCTCCGTGGAGGACCACACACGGTCCCGCGAATGCACCGCACATTTTCTGCTCCACACCGCTGTGTTCATGCTTTCTCCTGGTGAGAGCTCTGCCCCACACTTACCTGCCTCTCACTCCTTCTTGTCCTTTTAGATTCAGCCCAGTCATTAATTACCACCTTGGGGAAAACTGCCCTGACCACCACCTCCCAAGGTTTGTTAGCTGCTGCTCCTAAGTTCTCCTAGAGAGATGATCATGCTGTTTACCATTCATTTATTTGTCTGCTCCTCTGCTAGGCAGGGAGGTCCTCTGGGACAGGGAGCAAATAGTGTTTATCTTTGTATCCCCAGCTGTCAGCACGAAGACCAATATATAGATGGCAGATGGACGAAAGAAACAACAGTGGTATAGTTTTCGTGAGACAGTTATGTCCCACCCTGACAATGCTGACTTTCACCCAAGGACAACATCATTATCCCCAGCTCCTTTAACCTTCAACCATCATCATGCCCAGAGAAAGAGAACCTTCTACCCCTACCCTCCGGGTACCTTCTCACCCTGGATGGAGAAGAGATTTCCTGCTCCCCAAACTTCCATGTCTGCCTTGGGACTCCAAATTATTCCCAGCCCTGGCTTCTTCCCTCAACACCAGAGTCGCAGATATAACTCCTTGATACTTCCTCTTGGATGCCTAGTAGGCATGTCCAACTTAACATGACCAGCCTCAAATTCTTAGCTTTTTCCCTCAAACCTGCTCCTCCTGCAGTTTTCATCATTTCAGAACATGGCGGTGCATTCCGACCTATTGCTCAGACCCAAACCCTTATAGTCTTCTTTGCCTCATTTCTCACAGTCCCTACCTGAGCACATCTTGTTGCTCCAGGGTCAAAGTATACCCAGAATGCAACTCTTCATCTCACCACCATGGCTCCCAGCCTGGGACAAGCCTCCTAGCTGGTCTCCTGCTTCCATGCAGGTTATTCTTTGCACAGCAGCCTGTGACCAGCTCAGGCTTCTCTGCCTGCAGCTCTCCAGTGGCTTCTCCTTCTACCTAAACTAAAAGCCAGGGTCCTTTCCGTGGCCCCTAAGACCTTGGGTGGTCTGCTGCCTGTGCCTCCCCTGGCTTCCTCTCCTGCTTCTCGCCCCCCGCCCCCCTTGCTCTGACCCAGCTGCCCTGGCTTCCTTGCTGCTCCTCAGACATGCTGGATATTTTCACCTGCTGGTCCCTCCACCTGGAACATTCTTCCCCCAGACAGTAGCCACATATTTCATTCCTTTACAACTCTAGGTATCCGCTCAAATGCCACCTTATCAAGGAGGTCCTCTACAACCTCCCTTTTAAAAGAGCATCTCCCCACTATCACTTCCTGTCCCTTTGCCCTTCTCTAGTCTGCACAGCATATGTATTTTATGCACAGCTTCTCTTTGCTTATTTATTTACTGCATGCCCTGTCCCCTCTGTCCCCCAACCGCCACCTTTCCCAGGATGGGGAAGACTCTTCGCCCTCCAGAATCTTGTCCCCCAGTGCTTGGCAGACAGCTTGGCCACTCACCAGACGGGAATTGTAGACAGGTGATTTGATGGGTGTGGCCACAGGGCAGTTGATTCGCTTCTCCTTTTGGCGTCGGTTGCAGAACCAGACTCTTACCACCTCCTTCTCCATGGACAACTGCTCTGCAATCATGGAGATTTCCTCTGAGCTGGGTTTGGGGTTCTACAGGGACCGAAGGGACAGAGTGTGGTCAAGAGGAGGGCATTGGGGCTTGGGGACGGTGTTCCAAAGAAGCGGGATACAACAACAATGGATCAAAAGCTTTAGAGTCAGACCTAGGATGGAATATGGGCTTTATCGTTTACTGTGTGTCCTCAGGAAACTTTCTTAACCTCTCTGAGCCTCAGTCTTATCAACTATAAAATGAGAATAATGATGTCCACCATATAGAATTATTGTAAGGATTAAATGAAAAAGATGTGTGTATACTGCCACGTGCAGGGCCTGCCACAGAGCAGAGGCTTCCTAAATGTAGCCTGTCTTCTTCAACTTCTTCCTTCAGGGGAAGTTCTGAGGAGAGGAGCCTGTGGATGAGTTATGCAGGGCAGGCGGAGTCCCCAGAACCCACGCTCTCCTCTGTGCTCCTTCCTCATGACCTGATACTCTTCTCCCTTGTCGTTGCTTCCTGCTCTCCTACCTCAAAAAGGGGAAGGAGAGCGCTGAAACACTGGCCCCGTCGGGACGTGGGCCAGACACACACAAGGTCGCCACTCCCTTGTTCTGGTGCCTCCCGCTCAGCCTTCGGTTTGGCTCCTTTCGCCTGACTCCGGCACTCTCCCTAAACCTTTCCACTCTGAGAAGCCCAGAAAGAAGGAAGAGCCAGTTCTTGTCTTCCTGCCAGCAGGATGCGGCCACCAAAGCCTCGAGCCACATGCACTGGGGGATCTGCCTGGGCCTTCAGAGACGAACGGTGCCTACGGAGGCTGCGGAGGCTGGGACCTAAGGGACCCTGACTAGAAACGGTGTAGAGCACACCTGTTTCTCCCTCTTCTGTCCCCCGGCTCCCACAGGGCTCACAGCTTCCGCATGCTGGCTCAAGAATATGCCTTTGCTACAAGTTCAAAAAAATGTGCATGTACAATATGATCACAACTATTTAAATGTACATGAAAAAAGGAATACAAGGAAATGCATTCAGATGGCACTTGCTGGTAGATTTTTTTCTACTTCCCTGTACTTTCCAAATTGCTTACGATGAGCATTTATTACATTTATAATTAGAAAACTACAAAATGTAGAAATAGATAATTTATATACAATGCCCTGGCTTTGCTCCCTTTTTATCGACTGGATGCAGAGATACCCTGTCTCCTGGGACCCCATATTCCATTCTTTAAATCTCCCAGTGAGGAAAACAATGGGCCCTAAATAGATGTCAGGGCAAGAGGGGTCAGTGAGGGAAGAAGTTCCTGGAACCTGAGAGGAAGGGCAGCCTTTCCCTCAAATATCTGGGTACCTGGCAGGGGACAACGTACTTTCTGACCATTTCCCGGGGCAGTGTGAGGTGGGCAGGGCTCGGTGCCCAGGGGCCTGTGCCAGACCCCGCTGGTCCACCTGCGTGGGGCGGCCCACCCGCTTCCACCCAGAGGAGCTGCTCACATCTTGAAACCTCTTCTCCAGAGTCAGGCGGATGTTGGTCTCAATGCTGGTCCGTTTCTTCCTCTTCCTACCAAACACTTCGCTGAGGGTGGGATAAGAGCTGGGCGTGCTCATGGAGGGGTCTGACGGAGAGGACTCTGCAGGGAGGCGAAGGAGCAAAGGAGGCTCAAGAAGGGGACGATCGGCCGGCCAAGGCTCTGCCTTAATGGACTCGAGGTCCAACAACCCTGCCCAGTGTGCTCTGAGGTTTCAGGAGCAGCCCCACCCCCAAAAAGGGACCCAGAACAGACTGAAAATCCTGCTTCTCCTCGTTGCTCTGGGCAAAGGTCTCGCATGACCCCCACGGTGGCATTTCCGGTGTTTGTGGTCATGGTTCAGGGGTGCCCAGACATCGGTGGCATGAGTGGGTGTGCGGAGGCATGGCAGGGCTCCTACCAGTAACCCTCATGAGTCTGATTTTTACAGACGGGCCTGGATGTGAATACCGAGTAAAAGGTGAGGTGGGACTCTGAGCCAAAAGCGATTCTGAGCCACTTGGTGGCAGAATGTTGGTGTTGGAGCCACTTTCTTGTCAGCGCAAATGTTGGCGCTAAGGCTGTACGATCCGCAGGAGGGATATCCCTTAGGAAGGATGCAGGCACCAGATGGGGACCATGCTAGAAACGATCTAGAAGGCCCTTTCCCAGAGAGTCTAAGACCCTCTGATCATTTCTGTCACTTCGGTGCTTTGAAGAAAGTTGTCTAAGGGACAGCCTGCCGGGGGAGCTTCCTCGCCCCCTCCCCTGCTTCCGTGTGAGGGACTCGCACAGGGATCACACCGCCGGCTGCCCACCCCGCCCCTCCCCCTCCCCAGTAGCCGCTAACCTGCAGGTATCCACTGGACAGAGCCCAGCCACGGGGACTGGCTCGCTCCCGCCCTCTCCACCTAGGCTGGTGGTTCTTGACCAGGGGTGACTCTGCACCACCACCCCTGCCCTGGGGATATTTGACAATGTCTAGAGACATTTTTGAGTGTTTTAACTGGGGGCAGCTGCTGCTGGCAGCTGGTGAATAGAGACCAGGGACACTGCCAAACATCCTGCAATACGTAGGCCAGTTTCCCACAAGAATTATATGGCCCCCAAATATCCATAATGCTGAGGTTGAAAGACCCCATCCTAACACCAAACTCATCTATGCATTATTCCAAATGCTTTGTCCCTTGACCTCTGCGAATGTCCCCCAGCCACACCACACTGAACCCTCCTGCAAAGCCCACTCCTGCTGTAAGGCTTTCCTGGCCAGTCTGGATCACAGCAACCCGCTGTCCACCGAACACCTACTCAGGAATTAGCAGTAAATTGTTAGTAAAGACCTCGTGTTGTGCCTGTGGTCTCCCCGCCCCCGTGAGACTCCAGAGGGTCCGCTGCCCTATCTCCTTGACCTAGACCTATTCCGGACAGTAATTTGGGTAAGTGTGTCTGCTCGGCAGACCCAAACGTGGTCTCTGAGCTGTGCTAAAGTCTATGCTGGGCTTGGAATGGGCGCAAGTCTTCATGGCCACGTCCTCCAAAGGGCTTTTTCAGTCATAAAGCTGACATTTTCATCTCCACCTGTCCGTCTCTTGTGAATTATTTCTCACTTGGCTCCAGGCTCAGTAAGAGAAGAAAGGGGTGCTGTGTATCGACTCCCTAAAGCCCCAACACAGACAGGTCACTAGCCGTTTCCTGAGGAGTCCCCCAGTGCTCTTTCCAGCCTCGTTTCCCCAAGGCCTACCTGCATCATTCAGCCACTTCTCCAGCAGTGGCTTGAGCTTGCACATGTTCTTGAAGCTCAGATTGAGGGCCTCAAATCGTGAGATGGTAGTCTGGCTGAAGTCATTGCCATACAGCTTTCCCATGGCCAGCCCTACGTCTCCCTGTGCATGGGGACCAAGAAGGAGGGACATGAGAGACGGCCTCCTCCTCTTCTTTGCCCACATCCCCCACCATTCTAGCACCTATCACACCCCCAACCAGAACCTTCAAGCACTCACCCACACCCTCAGCTTTTTTCCAAGTCTTCTCCCTCTAAGATGAAGAATTGGTTTAGACTCCGAGTGGACCATGCCCATGTGCTCTGGAGAGCCAGCCCCCTGCCTGACTTTCATTCCTCTCACCTCCACCAGCAACGTCCTCAGTTTCCCTACTGCGCCCTATCTTCAAGGAACTCAGGAGACGATAATCTTGCCCCAAATACATTGAGACTCAGGTTGCTCTTGAAACCTGCACTTGGGAAGCCCACTCCCTACTCACCCAACTCAATTTCTTCTATCTCCTCCCCCAAAACCACACCTGTGTGAAGCCCAGCTTAATGCGCCTCTGCTTGAAGGTCTTGGCAAACTTCTCCAGCTCTTCAAGGTCTCTGGGCTCATCAGCTCCTCCAGAGCTGGGTAGATGCTTGGGCACTGGGAGATGCTGGGATGCTTCCAGGGGTTCTAAAGAGGATCCTGGCAGCCCAGGGCACCCAACTGCCTAATAGGGAGCACATGCCAAGCAGATTCACAAAGATCAACAGATTGAATGACATTTTCCAATTTTTTTTTTTTTTTTTTTACTAATAGACCCACTTAGAGGATGACAGATCCCTGGATACATTTGAGTCCTACTTTTTCAATATGAAAGTAGAAGTTGGAGTTTCTATAAAGGTATAGCAAATAACTGAAACATCTGGAGTAGAAACAGTACGAGTGCAGGATAGGGAGGTGGCCCTTCTGGGTTTTGGGCTATGACTCACTGTTTAATTCTGAGGTTACTTCCTCCTTTCAGGTTTCCACCATAAAAGGAGTGAGTAGGGTTGTTTACAATGGTTGCAAAAACAAATCACAGAATCTGACAAGGAAAAGGTTGTTTGCCTTGTCTGTTCTTTTCCACAAAGCAAGGTAACTGAGGTGTCCAACAGGCATTAACTGAAGATAACGGAGGACATCCAAGAACTCACGGCATTAGTAGAGCTTCCATCAAATTTCAAAATCTTATGGGTGCCATTTTATTTCTAAACCACCATGAAAGTGTTTTATCTTTAATCAAAGGTATTTTAATCTGTGCTATCTAAATGTACCTTGATCTCACTTGTGGTTGATAAGAGGTATTCTTTCTTGAGTTTATTTTCATGGGAAATGTACCCTTAAACCTAGAACCATGTTGTGCCCACTGGGGTCAGGAATGAATCCAATCTTGAAGACACTGACCATTCCATAAAGACAGAGCGGAATCCAAGCCTAGGGGTCCAGACACTGTGTCTGACTCAGAGGCTACTGCCTATGTGGATAACTTGGGCTAAATTCACCCTCTTCTCTCCTCCCTGGTTTATTCTTTTCCTAGACTAGGGTTAATGTTACTCCTTCTCTCTTCCAAGATATACAGGCTTACTACTCAGATAGGCATCCTTACGATGAAGAAGGTAAAAGAACCAGAGAGACATCAAGGATTCTTTTCCCCGACAAAGGGTCTTTTAGAACAGAATAGTTTGAAGCCATCATAAATTTAGTCTTGTTTTATAGGGAGGGGGTGGCATAGACCAGACCCTCAGGACAAAGCTTTAGTCCTCTTTGAAAATTCCTGTCCATTAATTCATTTGTTATTGAGTTCTCTGCCAGACCCTCTCCCTCCCCCACTCACATCCAATCAGTGGCCAAATTGCACTGATGCAACTTTCCAAAACATCTCCTCATTCATCCCCTATTCTTAGTGCCACAACCCTAACCAATACCTTATTACCCCTCCCCAGGATGATCTTAATCATCTTTTAATGGTCTCTCTGATACCAGTTTCTCCATGCTCAAATATCACAAGATATGAACATTGATCTTGAATACTAAGATCTCTTCCAGCTTTAAGTCTATGATTATGAGATTCTGGGGAGGGCCTCCAGGAGGAGGAGGTGGAAGAGAAGCTCATGACTCTGGGTCCCTATTTGTTTTAACCACTAGATGGCGCCCTCCCCTTCCAGGTGTTTTCTGTGGACTCTCCAGCCCTCTCTAAAGTCAGGGCCCTTAGTGAGCAAGCCCTGGGGATCTTAGGACAGAGAAAGAACAGTACGATCTCTGCAGTCATTGCCAACCATTCCACACATCCATCTGCACAGAGCCATCTCATCCAACTGTGGTTATTAACTGTACAGGGTCACCCAAATCTGGGGAGGAATGGCAGCTGAGTTCATACTTCTGTTGCCAAGTCATGCACCCTGGCGAAAAGGTGCTCTGCAAATAGCCCCTGCCCCAGACCTCAGCCCACCTGACCCACACACATGCTCCCTGCAGGAGGTGGTCTGGAAAAGTGACCCAGAGGTGAGACACACTGGCTTTGTGGTCTGGGATGTCAGGCCTATGATATTCTAGTCTTCCCCTCGGAGCTTGAGAGCACCTAGGCAGAGCTGGTGGTGGCTCTGGTATGTCTGGAAGGTTACCTGTCCCCTGGTTCTCAGAGGAGTGATGCAAGGGCCTGTTCAGGGCTGGAGTTCAGTATCTGCAGCATGGGGGAGGCTAGCCTGGAATTGGGATCTCTGGGTTCTAATTCTGACCCCACCAGTGTTACTGGGTAAATGGTGTCCCCAAGCTGTAGCTTGGCTTTCCCCTATGCCAACAGGGATAGTCCACGGCTGTTCCCTCTTCCCAGAGGGGTTAGTGCCCTGTTAAAGGGGTGGAGAAAAACCAGTGGGCCAAACTCTGTTGAGACAAGACATTCCTGAAGGAAATGGGAAGAACACGGTTGTTTACCTGGGACGTGAGGCCAGGCCCCGTCTGTGGGAGGAGGAGACTGCCTTGTTGCTGTGGAAAGGGGAGGAGATTTGGCTGCAGACCTGGGTGAGAGGGGAGGGACAAAGGAACAGAGGAATAAAATCCAGGCCATCTGAAAGACATGCTCTACAACTCTGGAGCCACGATCACCGTCCCCACCCCCTGCTACCTGCGGCCCCTCACCCCACCGCAAGCCCCGTGCAGAGGTCCCCATGGCACTGCCAGACATTTCCACACACAGGTGGAGGCGAACCACACACAGGGGCAAACAGAGATGTAAACAGCAGTCCCCAAACCAGTCCTCCCACCTGCCCGCCTGCCTGGAGAGGAGCAAAGGCTAAGGAGGGTCAAGATGATCCGCTGGGATCTGATCGCCAGGGCTGAAGAAACCCAGAGGGGAGGGCGCAGGGGCGATGCTGAGAACTCAAGCAGGAGTAGGAGCTGGGATGGCTCCAAGGGCCCAGCCGAATCTGCAAGGATGTCAGACCAAGCACGTGGGGCCATACAGCTCTAAAGGGCAGTGAGCCATTGGCCAGAGGCTCATGGCCAACCAGGACATTTTATACTTGGAAGGAAGGGCTGAGAGAGAAGAGAAGACCAAGGACTGAGCCTCTGGGCACCCAAATGAGTGGTATGGACTGTACCTGCTTGTTACGCTGTCTGGGGACCTCCTTCTACTTCCCCTCCAGGAAAACTGTACAGGAAGGGTTCTGCCTGGTTGGTGGCATGACAAGTGGCCTCCCTCTTGGGAGGGCCACAGGCAGGACTTCTCATTCTCCCAGCAGGAGTGGAGCCATCAAACCACCAAAGCAGACAACGGGGTGAGCCACCCTAATCACTCAGCACAGAGGAGCACCTTGGGGCCTCTGTTGTCCCCAGGATCTTTTAGGGTCACTGATGTACAGCATCTGCTGATGTTGACATTTATGCTCTTTGGTCTCAAAAAGTTGGGGCTAGCCAGGCACGGTGGCTCATGCCTGTAATCCTAGCACTCTGTGAGGCTGAGGCAGGAGGATTGCTTGAGGACAGGAGTCTGAGACCAGCCTGAGCAAGAGCGAGACCCCATCTCTACCCAAAATAGAAAAAATTAGCTGGGTGCGGTGGTGCACACTTGTAGTCCCAGCTACTCGGGAGGCTGAGGCAGGAGGATCACTTAAGCCCAGGAGTTTGAGGTTGCAGTGAGCTATGATGATGCCACTGCATTCTACCCCAGCGTGATAGAGTGAGACTCTGTCTCGGATAAATAAAAAAAAAAAAGTTGGGGCTTAATCGTTCATTGTTAAAATAATACGTAAGAAAGCTCTCATAAGGAACCCTGGACTAGGATTTCAGAGGCTTGAGTACTAATAGCAATTCTAACATTTTATTATTTTATTGCATTTTGAAATGCACAAGGCCTTTTCATATACATTATTTCAAGTAACCCTCAATAATGTTGTGAGGTAGAATTTTATTATTATTCCATTTTAATGGAGGAGAAAATGGAAGCTCAGAGAAGTTAGGTAAGTTTCTCAAGGACACACAGTTAGTGATTTTTTTTTTTAACCAATGAATTTTTCTGACTCTAAATTTTGAATTATTTTTCCCCTGCATCATACAGTGACCTCATTGGTTATATGCTTGAGCCGTTTTCACATCACTCTCCAGTCTTCCGAAAACAAATTGAATGAATTGTTATCTTCTAGCCCCTGTTCTAGGAGTATGATGTGTGTTGTTTAGCCAAAACATTATAAACACTTAATGCTTCAAATATGTTCTCATTCATCCTAATAATGTTCTGAGATGCCTTGGAAACCAAATATAAAAACTGCAATTTGGAAGGTGCTAGGATGGAAAGCAGAGTTGTGTTTTGTTTAGAATCTGGATTTCCAAAGCTTCTAGTAGAAGCTTCGGGATTTGTACAACAGAGGAGAGTTTATACTTTCTCCATCACTTTCGGCCCTAGTTAGTGGAGATGGGAGTGGGAGAAGCAGTACAGTGTGTTGGCCAACAGCATGGGTCTCAGTCAAATTGTTCTGGAATTTTCTAGTAGGTGACCAGAGGCATAATACGACTACCTACTGCATAAGGTTATTTTGAGAAATGTCAAGAAAATCACTCAGCAGAACTCTGGGCACATCGTGCTCAAGAAATACTACCTATCATTATTAATTGTTTAATCTGTTTGCTCTTGGCCAGGAAGTAACTTCCCTGCCAAAGAAAACCTGAAAACCTTTTTTACCACCTGTGGGTGGCACTGCTGCTCTATCCAAACAGCCAGGCTTCCAGGAGGTAAGTCTGAATCCCTGTCCAGGAGAGACTTCCAAGGAATTGGGACTTGTGTACACTGCCTTTGCCAGGGTGCTTCTCCTTCCTTGTACTGCCCAGCCCTCCGCCACTCCTGCACCTTCCGCCTCATTTCTCCACGACATTGAGCAGGAGGCTGGGAAGGGGAAGCAGAGAAGGAGACGGAGCCTGGAGGAGCACTGCTGGGGTCCCTTCCTCAGATCCCGAGGTGGACACGCTGGTCTAAATACCAGAGGGGTGAGCGACTCACCTGTGCTCTGCAAGGGAGGCTCCCCCACCCAGCAGGCAGCAGCAGCAGCACTTCACAGCACTTGGTCTATGTGGCACCCCCACCCCACCCCAGCCCACCCCAGGGTTCTCACCTTGCTGCCCAGGCGGGGTTTGAGACAGCAGGAACTGGGATACGGACTGTAAGTGGCCAGGAACCAGCACGAGCTGCTGGAGCGGATGGAGGGAAGCCATGTCCTACACACAGGGAGATATACACACAGCACAGAATTTACAAGCTGGGGACACTGGCTCCATCTGCCTGCTGCCCATCTGTCCCATGGGTCTCCAGACTATGACAGTTTGCAGGCAGTGACCTTGCCTTACGCCACTGTGTATTCCCAGCGTCTGGCATATAGTAGCTACTCCATCAATGCTGGTGTTACAACTTCTGCACTCAGTCAAGCCGTCCTTGCAACATATCGTTACTTAACCCTTGCCTTATGATTTAATTTCTCTATGTGTTAGTCTTGTCTCCCAACCAGACTGTAAATGCCCTGAGGGCGGAGACTGGGTATTTCCTATCTTTCAAAGGTTTATCCTAGAAATGACATGTAATCTCAGTTGTCCAATGTTTCTTTTCAATTTCGTGCCACTTGATTATGCTAAAAGCCATGCCTTGGCCTCTTCCTATGCCTGAATCTTTCCTGGACGGTATTGGGGTGAGAGGTAGAGGATGGGGTAAACTATTACTTCTTAATAAAACCAATTTGGTGAAGCAGAAAGTCCATCTGCCCCAGGTTTCTTCCACCAGCCCAGGACATGGGAATAATAATCCCAACGCTTGGGGGATCTGGGAGTCCTCCGTGATCCAGACGCCCAGAGCTCTGTGGCCCTGTGGGGCTGAGCTCAGGTCTGTGCACACAGAGAAGACTCGGTAAACCTTGCTGAATGAAGAACTGAAGGAACGGATGTGCATCCTAGTCTTAAGTATTTCTGGAGAAGGGGTGGCTCTTTATTCCCCAGAAGAGGGCTCGCCACGTGAACGCCCTCTCAGGCCTTTGCTGTTACTTACTGTCTCAGGACAAATCTCTTTCCCATATTGCCTGCAGGGAGTTCTTTAGACCAATATGAATTCACAGAGTGCCAAGTGTGGAGGTCTAGCATTTCGCAGAGAGATTGAATTAAATTCACTGGCCCACTGAGAATATCAGAGTTCTTTGACATGGGCTGGCATTTACCCCAGGCATTTGGTTTCCGGATATCATGGTGGGTCCTTGACTCAGGTGGCATGGCCGATGGGAGAGGGTCTGCTGCAGGGAGTCACTGAGGTCCTCTGTTTTAATCTGCAAGTGGAGGCAGGAGGAGAGTGTCAATTCCAGGCAGATAGAAATGGAAGCAGCGAAGATCAGGGCAGGAGGTAAGTGACAGGCCAGGAGAGGAAAGAGCTAGCCCAGTGCCAGCTGGGCTGCAGCCCGACTCTCCTGCCTGTGCGGGCCCTTTGGGCCAGGGCAGCTGGTCAGAAACACACAGGAGCGGCACCACGGAGTGCCCATCTGCAACATGGGGAGCCCACTTAGACTGATGGTCCCAAACACCACTCTGGGTCCTGTGCTGGCACCTAGTATGGTTTTTGTTTTCCTCATTGAAATGAAGAAAATGTGGATAGAGGCTTTTAAAAATAAAGCTTAATGGGCTGGGCACAGTGGCTCATGCCTGTAATCCTAGCAATCTGGGAGGCTGAGGCAGGAGGATCACTTGAGGTCAGGAGTTCGAGAGCAGCTTGAGCAAAAGCGAGACCCCATCTCTACTAAAAATAGAAAAAATTAGCTAAGCATGGTGGTGCGCCTGTAGTCCCAGCTACTCGGGAAGCTGAGGCAGGAGGATCACTTGAGCCCAGGAGTCTGAGGTTGCCATGAACTAGGTTGATGCCACGGCACTCGAGCCTGGGCAACAGAGTAAGACTCTGTCTCAAAAAAACAAACAAATGAACAAACAAAAAACTTAATGGATTAAGTTCCTGGAAATTCTGAGATGATGTTCTTTTTTTCTTAAGAGGAAAAGACGTTAGAATTTCCTTTAGGAAATGATGGTGATCCTAATAGGTGTTTTTAAAAACTCCCTACCTCGCAGAGTAAAAAGTTAACAACCCTTTATTGATTCCCCCCAGATTCTGTTTTTTACCTTCCTTCATGGAATCCCCTCTGTGAAGCCCCACAGTCTGGGAAGCACTGAACTGGAGGACTACATTTCTTTCCCCACGCCCTTGTTCCCCATACTTCTCCATCTTCTGTGCCAGACTGCCTCTGCAGCTGGCCTTCTTTGCCTGTGTGGCTTTGGTGACAGTCTTTGCCTGTCTTCCTGCAGGTGAGGACATGTCTCCCTCACAATCGATGCTGTAGTTGCAGCCTGAGGGGCCTGAGAGTTTGGTGGTTTCCAAACTCTCTCCAGTCTCTAACACTCTTCAGCGACGGCACAAACCACCTCCTCGTGGGCTTCCCAGGTGTCCAAGGGCAGGGCAGGAAGTACTACCTGTGCCCACCCCTCATTCCGCCCCTAGCATGACTACCCTCTTGCAGCTTTGCAGGAAGTCCATTGGGAGGAGAAGCCAAGTGACTTTGAATTCA
>RJWJ010037205.1:0-15639 GCA_004363605.1 Indri indri | reverse complement strand
AACTCCTAAGCTTAAACGATCCGCCCGCCTTGGCCTCCCAGAGTGTTAGGATTACAGGCGTGAGCCAGGCGCCCGGCCCAAAATTCTGTTCTTAATCAGAAGGTGGAAGGTTAAATTCCTTTTCATTCATCCAGTTGGGCTCTGGACAATTGATGTGTACAGTGAAGGATAACAAAGCTTAATATTAGATGCAGGATGTCTTTTGCTGTGAAATAAGCACTCAGGTTGATTGTCTAGGACAGTGGTCTTCAACCTTTTTGGCACTAGGGACCGGTTTCATGGAAGACAGTTTTTCCACGGGTGGGGGTGGGGGGGGGGTGGCGGTGGGCAGCTGGGCAGGCGGAGCTCAGGCAGTGAGGGATGGAGAGCGGCTGTAAATACAGATGAAGCTTCGCTCCCTTGCCCACTGCTCACCTCCTGCTGTGCCCCCCCTTTCCTAAGTTTCATGGAAGACAGTTTTTCCACAGATGGGGTGGGGGTCAGTGGAGCTCTGCGGCCTGGTCCCTAACACCTGGTATCGGTCTGTGGACCGGGGGTTGGGCACCACAGGTCTAAGACACCCCCTTTTTTCCATTCGCATATCCAGGAAGTTTGATTGGTAAGCAGAGATTGAAAGCAAAGAGTATGTTTTGGCTGGTCTTGTGGTCTGTTTTCATACAGGCTCTGACAGAACCTACAGAATTTTTCCTGCTGTGTGTTGTGTTAAACTACCCTCTTGTAGAAACTGGAACACCCACTTTGCCACAGGTCTCTCAGCTGCTTGTGCAGTCTTAGCTGCCCAGTCCTCCCCATTCAGCATTCTTTCCCAGTCACCGCTTTCATGACTTCCTTGTGACAGGCGCCGAGTTTTAGTTTCCAGTGTATTACATCATCTGTTTCATTAGTTAGATTTTAGGTTGATGTCCTTTGGGAGCGTATTAGCCTCCTTGCTAAGCTTCTGAGCAGGGCTCCAGTTGTACTCAGTAGCATCCTTAGATGTTTACTTTGTGCGAAAAGGAAGAGTTCCCCAGGTGGCTAATGTTACCCATTTTATGTTGGGTCTTAGTAGTTGAGATTGAGAAACTGTTCTGACACATTCTACATTTTTTCCGTCATTTTTATGGGCTATAGTTATGGAAGATATTTCTTTTTATCTAGCTACTTCCTAGTTCAGCACAGTCTATAGGAGGCAGGAACCTATACTTAGCTCTGAATTTCCTCTTTCCCGTGCATATCTCTTGGGACTGTGCCTTAAAATTTTTTTGTTTACAGTTAAAATGCACCATCTCAGTCTCTGCTTGCTTTTCTACTTGTCTTTTTTAACCACTTCCTGATGTAGCTTTCCCTTTTGAAAACAGGAAAGAACCGGAGGCTGAAGCAGGCCAAAGAAGAGGCTCAGGCTGAAATTGAACAGTACCGCCTGCAGAGGGAGAAGGAGTTCAAGGCCAAGGAAGCTGCGGTGGGGCCCCATTTGTTTTCATTGCCGCTTTAGTTTCCTGAGGCTCCCCCTCTTCCCAGGCTCTCTGAATATCCAGTATAGCTCAGAGATTCTGATTCTGGTAGAATTTTGAAAATTTGGGTATTGTATGTTTTATTGGATGCTCAGGCTGAGTCTCAGGGTGATCAGTTTTTCTTACTGACATTGAATCCTAGTTTTCATTTATTCAGTCATTTAACAAAATCTGTTAACAGTTAGCATGTGCCAGGTACTGTGCTAGATGGTGGGGATCAGCTGTGACCAGAAGTGGACACGATCCATGCCCACAGAGGGTTTAGCTTACTGTCCAGAGACTGTAATAAAATGCAAGTCATGCAAGTCTGCAGCTGTGAAAAGTGCGGTGAGGGTCACAAACAAATCAAATGGAGCCTATCTTTAGTATATAGAGAAACATTTGCCGGTAGTATAGGCTATATTACAGTGCATACAATAATAGTACAAAAACAGGTCACAGGGAGTGCAAAGGAAGCAAGGAAAGTTCTGGAAAAGGGAAAGGATGGAGGAGGGCTTCACAGAGAAAAGGAACTCTATCAGGACTCTTGGGTACAGATAACAGAAAAAAATAATTTAAACCTGTTGAAATTGAAATTTACTGGCCTGTATAATTTAAAACCCAAATGAAAGGCTAACCTTACCTTGATCCAGCTGCTTAAATAATGTGCTCAGGACTCTGGTTCCTTCAGCCCTGCCTTTGGCGTTGTGTGCTTCATTCTCTAGTTCTATGTTGTGGCACCAAGCACACACCCTTCCAGGCCCAAGTCCAAGGACTGAAGGCACATTCCTCCTTCATAGCATTAAGTAGTAAAGGTTCGATTATCTTTGTATTCTGCAATTACAGTGTTATTAAAACTTAAAATGTTTCTTTGACTCTTGAACTGGAACTGATTGTGCTGTAAGTTGTCATACTGCCCACAAAACAATGTGTACCCTTGTGTCAAGGCAGCCGTCGTGTCTTCATATTTTTACATTCTGTGCTGTAGTTGCTTCTAGAGGTGGTATCAGTATTGTACTGTGAAGTACAAGGTCTGGTCTTTCTGGAAGTATTCCATTGTAGCCTCTTCAGTTTTTCAGACAGCTTACTAGAGCTTGGCATATGGTTCATATTCATAGAACGGAGAGAGTGGGGTCCCCCTCCCTGCCCAAGTAGGAGTTATGGACTTAAATATATGAGTTGGTGAGTTGGCAACTGAGCTGAGCGAGACCTCCACCTCTTAAAGAAAACAAAAGTGGGTGACAGCTTCCTTGTAGGTTGTGAGGAATAAGTAATGAGAGAATGCTTTGTAAAGTAATGTTGTTCATGTAATATGGCAAGAGCAGGTTAGGTGGTAAAAAGGTTCAGACAACAAAATTATTATATGCGTAACATTAGTTCCCCCTTAGACCGCATGTTTTACAGTTCATCTCATGTTGGTGAATAGTATATAGCTTCTCTTGTATAGAAGCACCGTAATTTCACTGGTCCTCAATTGTTGGCTCTTAGATTCCAGTCTTTGGTTAAGGCTACACGTTAGACTTTGGAGAGATGTGAATGTGTCTTCGTGGGATAATTTCCTAGCAGTGGAAATGCAGTGCAGTTTACCTTTTGGTAGATGTGGCTCTTACTGACTTTGCAGTAATACCTACTTCCCCATGTGCTCTTCAGTCACGAGGTTACATCGTCTACTAACCATTAATGTTTACATTCATCGATGAGCCTGGGTTTCTCCCAAAAGTCAGCAAATAGCTTACAAAACATTCCTTACCAACCAGAGCATTGTCACGATAATCTCTGTGTCGTTGCTGTCCGTCTCCAGGCACTGGGATCTCATGGCAGTTGCAGCACTGAAGTGGAGAAGGAGACCCAGGAGAAGATGACTGTCCTCCAGACCTACTTCCGTCAGAACAGAGATGAAGTCTTGGATAACCTCTTGGCCTTCGTCTGCGACATCCGGCCAGAAATCCATGAGAACTATCGCATAAATGGATAGGAGAAGAAGAAAGAAGTGCCTGTTCCATGAACCGGCATTTTAGATGCCCACATGGAATAAGAAGCTTTAGCAAAACTCAAGTTACATTCTTATGAAAGGCATTAAATTATTTCCGTATGTTATATAGTAGACCGCTTCACTTTTTGGAGAGTAGCAAATCTAGCTTCTTTGTACAGACTTAGAGCTCATCTGAAGATTTCATCTTTTTACCTCATATTTCTTAGAAATTTAATAGGTATACATTATCTGTTTTCCTATGCCTTTTAGCTCAATTACCATATATATTAATGTTGACTTTTTCTTTCTTAGATCTAGTAAAAAAAAAAAAACAAAACAAAACCAAAACAACAAAAAAACCACAATTCTTTGAAGAAAGAAAGGGATTAAGTAATTTTTTTCCCTAATGCTTTCTTGAAGGTCAGGGGCTTTATCTATGAAAAAGTAGTGAGTAGTTATTTGTAACCTGTGTGTAGCAGCAGCTAGCCTGAAAGTAGTCCATTCTTGCTAATGGTTAGAACTGTGGGTGCTAGTGTAATTGTTTGGGCTGCTTTTAGTTTCTCTTACTCAAAATTACTAGATGATAGAATTCTAGAACTTGTTACATGTTATTTACTTGGTGTACTGATAATCATTTAAAAGTAAAGACTCTTTGTCGTGAATTTTTGCCCCTTCTGGTTCATCATTTTTGATAACGCAAAGTGCACTTTGACCCAAATGTTTTGTAGAACTTCACTTGGGAAATGAGCGCATGCATCGCATACATATTTGCATACTTAATTAGAAAATATTCATGATATGCATATTAGTAGGAAGGGAATTGCTTGTGATTTTACCTAACAACTGTTCTGAAAAACAACAAGGAACAGGTTATTTTGCCTTTTCTCTAGAACACCTAGTTTTGGGGCGGCCTTGGGCAAGTTTCCTTCCTGGTAGGCTAAATGATGTGCGTAATACCTGTAGTACCTTCGCACTGGCACACTAGAGTTGAATGTCTTGTTGACCCTCTGTTAGCTGAAAGTGGTTGCAAAATACCTACCTTTGTTAGGTAGAAGCAGTTGGAAAAACATGGGATTTCCTTGCATGTTCTGAAATACAAGATAATTTGATGGTCTATTCTGTGAAAGGGCTGCATGTGCAAAACAGCCCCCAGATGCCGGAGGAGCTGAGAAACCAAAGAACAAGGTAGACAAATGAAGTTTGTTGGTACAGGGTGATTTATTGGGGAACTTATGGGCAGAAGCATGGTCTTGGGTGGCTACAAGATAGGTGGATTTCCATACCGTTACTCCCAGACCCAGTGCTTATATACTATAGGGAAAGGGTGTACGTGCTCTGCAGAGACAATGAAAGGCAACCTTTCAGAACATGCAAGAATGTGTCATGGCCCATAATTTGTGAGATAGCATCAAGGTTGCTTTGCTCAAGAGCAGGATTTGTAATGAGTACATGGTCTTACACTGAGGACAGTAAATAAAGCAGCCATCAGGCATTCATGGGACTAGGGTTAATCAGAAGTCGGCATGGTGGGTTAGCATCCAAGATTGAGTCATTTTTGTCTCCACAGGGTCTTCTCAAAAAAATCTCGTATTTAATGGGACTTAGGATGGTTTGGTCTGAGGCCTTACTTTGTCTAGTCACTGTCCCATTTCTCTGTTCCCTTTTGTAGTAGAATTTCTCAAGATTTACGAGCTTTTCCATTTTTTACTGTTCAAATGCTCCAGGCTTGCTACTTCACTGAAACTGCTTGTCAAGATCAGCAATGATGTCCTAATTGAAAAATCGAATCCTCTTCCTACTTGACTTTCAGTACTCGTTGACAGAATTGACCATTTATTTCTTCCCTGAACCACCGCTTTCTGTACTTAGCTTGCATTTGCAGTTGTGTGCTTCCTTCTCGGTCTCCGCTTGATTCTTCCTCACTTTCCCTAAGGTTTTGTTCTTGAACTTCTCTACACGTTCCCTTGGTGAAACCATCTTCATTTCATGGCTTTACCATGTATATTGAAGACCCAAGTTTATCTCTCTAGCCCATTTCTCCTGAACTTGAGTAATGGAATTGCTATTTGCTATTGCGACTTGCATGTATGGTAAACATCTCTATCTAACATATCCCCAATCCACCCAGTTTTGCAAGGCTTTACTCGCGGTATTGGTAAGCGTAGCAGCTCCTGACCTCTGCTAGCTGCAAATACCGATTTCCTAAACTGGAGGAACATGAACACTTGAATTCATTGTTGTAGACTTATTTTTAACTTGATTGCCACCGATATCTTATTCTGGATTAATAGAGTCGTGCTTATATGACTACTCGACTCTCAACTTTTGGGTCAAGCAGCTCAATGTTGCTAGTCACAGAAGCCAGCAAGACGGGAGTATTTCAAAAGGGCTGTGATTGGTAGGCAGTTGAGAAGACAACATAAGACCTGAGAAATGAAGCGCTTGGTGACCAAGGAGAAAGGAACCTAAATGGTTAGAAGACTGAATGTTAAGAAGTGGAGAGAAAGATTTGGCTGTGAGGTGGGTAGAGATGCAGTGGTGGCTGATGGGAGGAGGTGGTTTTGGTTGGCAGGGAAGGAGGGAGGAAGAGAGAAACAGGTGTTCTGGGAGAAGCCAGATCCCGGATGGATCTGGAGGCCTTGAGCCCCAGGGCACAGAAGGGCTGAGCTCTGTAATTCTCAAACTGTTCCTAGGGAACTGGTTGGTGCTTAGGCCCCTCTTAGGCCATTTGAATCAATCTGGGGTTGGGGTGGGAGGCAGGAAGAAGATTTTTAAAAAGCTCTCGGAGTTCCTTGGGAATTCCGGAGGCGGGGGTCGGGGGGTGGAGGGCTTCCATTGTGGTCTGCCCTGAGAAATGAGCACCTTAAACCACCAAAGACAGTGAAGCAGATAATGTTGATTCTACTATGGAATGAACTCTAAAGATACATATATGCAGAATATGATTTTAAATTTGAACATAAAAAGGATATACACGTGCCTATACTTACACGTGCAGAATATATTTAGAAGGTAAGAGAAAGGTAATAGTGATTATCTCTGAGAAGAGAGGGTCAGAGTTTCAATGGGAGGGTTTCTTTCTATATGCTTACTTTATCACAGGGCTATTTAGTAGTGTCCCTGGTCTCTACCTGCTAGGCACTGGTAGAACCCCTTCAGTTGTGACAACCAAAAATGTCTCCAGACACTGCCAAATGTCCCCTGGGTGCCAAAACCACCCCCGGATTAGAACCACTGTTCTATAGCAACAATAAAAGAATTATTAAAAATAAAGCACTACATATGGTGCCTGGAACATTCTAGGTGCTCAGCAAATGTTTCCTAATATTTAAAATTTACTGTTCTTTTCTCAGACTGCTCATTCTTGATTACAAGTTTAATAATACCTGTATGGGTCAGGATAGGACAGGCTCTGAAATTTAATACAACAAAATATTTCTTGGCAAGTTCAATGCAAGTTGGGTGACTTAAGGGCAGCTGTTCTCCATGGGATGTGGCTCCGATTACAGTCATCCCTTAGTATACTCAGGGTTTGGTTCCGGGTCTGCCTGTGTATACCAACATCCATGCATACTCAAGTTCCCAAGTCAGCCCTCTGTGTGTGGGTTTCATATCTGTAGAAGACTATTTTTGATTTGCATTTAAAAAATTTTTGATTTGCATTTGCTTAAAAAAATCTGAGTATAAGTGGACCCTCTAAGTTCAAAACTGTTGTTCAAGGGTCAACTGTACTTGCAGTTTTTGGCTCTACCGTCTTAGGACATGCTTTCCAGGATTGCAGAGATGGGAAGAAAAACCTCACAAACATGCACCAACTCTCAATTTGCTTCAGTCCTGAAATGACACATGACACTTGTTCTCAGCCCCTTGGTCAGTGTGGGTCAGCTGACCTGACCTAACTGCAAGGGAGGCCAAGAAATAAGGGGAAGCCCATGGATATTACATGAGTAAAAGAATGTATCTGCTAATTGCTAACAGTGGCTTTCTACATCCCAGCTAGTTCTAAGAACTTTCGCATTTACGTTAACTAATTCAATCCTCATAGTAACTGTTTTGGGATATGAGGCAGAGAGAGCTTAAGAATATGCAGTGGTGAGACAAGACGTGGCAGTCTGGCTTTATTTTAGCATCTGTGCCAACCACTGTGCATACTCTCAGTACTGCACACTTCATGGTGGTATGCCTTTTATGTATCATACCCATGTGATTCTTTTATTTCTCCCAAATTCTAGACTGATGCTCCTCAATTGCCCTCTAGGTGATTTTATGTCCTGTGAACCTGTTGCCTAGAGAGTAGGATGCCCCCAGTATTGCTTGCTAGAAGCATAGAAACTCTTTGACCATTCTGTTCAATGCCATAGCTCAGACCTACTCAAGATTTCCCTGATGGAAGGTGGAAGATAGTTTACATAAGCCGGTGTGTAACTTTGCAGGTAACATCTCGTTCAGCTTTTCCAAAGAATTGCCACTCCTACTTTGTGGTGGGGGAAAAAACCCTCTGAGGTTCTGAAAGGCAAAGTGACTTGTCAGAAGCCACAGGTCGAATCTCTGCTCCTAGTGAGGGAGGCCTGTTATCCTCCCAGCACTTTATAAACGTAGCAGCCCTGCAGGTTGGGCATTGTAATCTCATTTCCAGGCATGAGAAAGCTGAGACCCAGAGGCTTACAGAATGTTCTAGGTCACAGAGCAAAGAAGTGACAGAACTGAAGTCAAGTCAGATCAGCGGGCAGGCTTCAAGAGAAAACCTACCATGCTCCGCCTCAGGCTTTCTCCCAGGATTTTAGTGGGCGGGGTACTCGGCCTCCTGTAATTCCAGCGAGGCCTCTGGGCCTGGTTGAGTGAGGCCTGATAACATTCTGCGTTTCCTGGCACGTGTGGCCTCTCCTTCACTCAACACCGCTGGTACCAGAAGTCAACTGAAGCTGTTCAGCAGAAAGTATATGCTTTGATGAGTCTTGCATGTCCCTTGTTTTTTCTGCTGCTTTTATTTTTTTCTCTCCTTCAGGGACAATCTGGCAGATCTCAGTGTGTTTTTCTCCCGTCAGCTGATCTCACATCACTTCAGTGGCTCTGAAATTACTGAAAAAGCTCCTGCACAAGCAGGCAGTTCTTGTTTTCTCCCCCCACCCCCCTTCCCAGGCAAGTAGGCAGGTCTGGAGAGGCAGGCTAGGCATGATCTTTTTTTTTTTTTTTTTTGGTCATATTCTTTCTTGAAAGATTTGGCCAGTGATTTGGAAAGATTCAGAAGCTGCCAGATCATCATGTCAACATCTATCTTTTAAAAAAAATTTTTAAATGACACTGACTGGCTCCTGGGTCAAATGTGAGTGAATTTAAAGGCACGGCTTACTGTGTTTGCGGGGATGATTGACGGGGATGGGTAGGCTTGGAGGGCCAGGGAGCAGTTTTTCCTGCTCGGAAATAACTTGCAAAGGGAACAGTGGCAGCATTCTAGAACAGAAGGCTGCCGCTGAAGATACGGTTCAGAGAGAAGTGAGGCCGGTTGCTCAGAGAGCACGTCTGGGTTGTCCACCACTGTCGTAGGTGGCTTTTAAGGATGAGAGGGCCGGGCACTGGAACTCTCCTGTTAAGAGCCCAGTTACCTGCAATTGCCCTTCCCTCCTCTCCCCAGCCAGGTGTGCGTGCCGCCTGCCCTGCTCTATTTTATTCCCTTTGTTCCTGTCCCTGGCTCTTGTCTTTCTTTACGTAGTGTAGAAGCAGATCCCTGACATCCCCAGGGGCTTGTTGGCCTTCCTGACAGGAATTCAGAGTATTTTGCTTCTGGTTTGACCCAGTTTCCTGACAAACAGCATGTGATCTGTCTTACTCCCAGCACTCCTGCCAGGGGCGGCTGTGTGTTCGGTCCCCAGCTCTCGCATGCTGCTGACCTATATCATGAGTGTCTCGCAGTGGAGCTCATCCTTTGGCCATGTGACTCCCAGGAGCTGAAATGGATGTAACGGAGCCACTAGCAATGGAATGTTCTGTGGCACACACTTTTGGAAATTATTTTAAAAACAGCTCATTTTATTAACATCAGCTTTATACCAGGAACAATTTATGGTGCTTTACATATATAATCTAATTCTCCCACCATCTCTCTCAGGTATTATTATTTCAGTTGTACAAATTAGGAAACTGAGGTTCAGAAAGATACAGTCAATTGTCCAAGGTCACTGAGCTAATTTGTGGCAAAGTCTGGATTTGAGCCGGGGTCTGACTTCCCAGCCTGAATCACTGTACGATTTAGTTCAATTTGTTCAGGCCACGGCAACGTTTCAAGCAGTATGTTTCTTTAAAAAGTTTAGGAAGTCAGTGAATCTGAAACTGGCAGACCAGCTCCAAAAAACAAGAACAAATCTTTAATCTTTGCCCTTTCACTTACTCATCCAGTGGTGCTGGGTGCTGAAGCTCTCTGGACCATCTGCCGCAACACTACAGTTCCCTCGGGCTGGGAAGAAGTTCATTCTCTTAGTTCATCCAGGTTGCCAAATTGCATTGGCAGCGAGCCCTCAGACGTGGCTCTGTAACCCCTGCAAACACGGCAGGACAGAGGGAGCAACTGCTGAGTAAGGGTGGCTTTGGCTGGGGTTTGTGGTTATTTGGCTTTATCTATAGCTGAGGCCCTGACGATTTCATTCATATCTACTCATGCGCTATTTCAGATGCATTTAACAAATACTGAGGGCAGGGTGCTGGGGCATAGCAATGGGTGTGGCAGAAACAGCGCTATTCCCAAAAGGCTTACTCTTGTTTTGGGAAAGGGGGCACCAAACAATGACCATATCATGTGATAGATATGGGCGTAGGGTAAGCAAAGGTGACTGAGAATGGGGGCCAGGCCTAGGCCCAGGACAGGAAAGGGCTCCCAGAAGAAGGGCCCTTTCAGCTGAGACTTGAGAATGTGTCAGTCAGGTGACGAGGCAGGGAGGGGGTTTGTGGATAACTTTCCAGATGGGGAAGGAATGGCAACCACTGAGAACTAGAAGTGAGAGCATGGGGTATAGGAGGAACTGAGAGATGCTCTGCATTCTTGGAACTTAGGGTTTTTTAGGGGTTGGGGGAAAGTTGGTAAAGATTGGTCTGGGGTAGGTTGGTGGGGAGGGGCTCAGGTCCACCACAAAGGATTGTGGATCCATCAAGGTATGGCCACTGAAGCCTGCTTTCTAGCAGACTTGACTACATTTCACCTCCCTTGATTGGATGTTACTGGCCTTTCTCCATTCTGCATGGAGCCCTACTCCCCCAGGCCCCCGTGCCAGGGCTGGCTGAGTGGTGAAGCTTCTGAGATGCAAACGCATGATGCCTTGCTGTCCAAGAATGCACCTCCCTTTTACTGAGCACTTTCTGCTAAGCACTGCATCATTTCGTTTAATTCTTGCTATCTCTCCCAGTTAGCAGGTATAATATTATTTTCCTTTTATAAATGAGGGAATCGAAGCTCAGAGAGTGAACTGAGCTGTCCAAGGCCACATGCCAGTAAGTGGTGGAGCCTGGTTAGCCAGCTCCAAAGGCCCCCGTCTTCTGACCTTCCCTAGTAGAGAAGACTGATGTGTCAACATGTAAGTTCATGCCGGAGTGACCAGCAATGAGAATGAAGAGCGACGGTGGCCTGACAGAAAGGGCAGGAGGACTACATCCGACTTCATGGAGGAGGCGGTCTTCCTGGAGAGGCAGAGTTCAGATAGACGTGACCAAGCCACACACCTTTGCAGGATCTTTTCAGTGTCCTATCAGCATTTAGTAAACCTGTAGCATCCCTTGGGGCTGTTCCTCCCATGCCCCCAAATTGCTTTTTTTGGAAACTGGGCATACTAACTAGGGATCTTGCGTGTATTGCTCACTCTTGCCCAGTACAATGCCTGGCACTTAGCAGGCACCCCGTGTTGATTTGTTGATAAATAAATGAATGAACTTTATTTTTAGTAGCCTACGGCCTGGATCCTCACTCGCCTGGTGAATGAGGGTGCCTGGGTGGTATCCACAGCTCAGGTTCTCAATGACTGCTGGCTGTACCCAAGCACTGTGCTTCTGTGGGCTGGCCGAGCATGCAGCCAGCTGACTCCTGCGGTCTGAGAGTCCCCCAACAATTTGGCAATATCTGTTGAAATTAAAAATGCATGCATATTCTGATTCAGCAAGTCTACTGGTAGAAACGCAGGCCGTGGCATGCATGCAAGACATGGCTGTGAGCATCTCAGCAAGGCCTGTGGGCAAGAGTGGGGGGATGAGTAAAATACAGACCCTTTCTACTTCCATATATGGAAGTTCATGCGCCCCTTAATAGGAAATGAGGCAGCGTGGAGTGTTCTGGCAGATGAACGCCAAGGTACTTTGTTGAATGAAAAAGCAGGGTGTCCGACAGAGCACAAAGGCTCCCTTTTGTATAAACACACACCCCACCCCTGTACATACGTACTCTACCGAAAAACACGCAAGGTTAGTGCTTCCCTTGGGGAAGGGGCCCTTACTTTTCATTGTCGGGCCCTTTGAAATGATGGTGGGGGTGGCAGCCCACATCTAGTGAGCCCTTGTGTGTCTGGCGGTTGTGAACACCAGTGAGCAGTTACTACGTTGTCTAGTTAGTTGCGAACACTTCACACAGATTATCTCATTCAATCTTCATGCAACCGTATGAAATAGGTATAATTATCTGCTTTTTACAGAAAATGAAGGCACAGAGAGGTTAATAATTTACCAAAGATGATATAAGAAGTGGACAGGCCTGGATTAGAGCCCAGGAAGTCTGATCCCCAAACCGACGCTCTTACTAATACGGCGCACACACAGTTCTTCATTGAAAACAAGTCCCGAGAAACTTCTGATCCCAAATATTGCCCCAAGCAGCGATCGCGTGACCGTATGTCAGAGGCGGGACTGGCCCTTACAGGCAAGCTGCTGCTGCACCTGGCCCAGGTCACCGCGCCGGGGCCGGCAGAGCCCCAGACTCCACGCACGTGGTCTGCAGGGACACAGAGGCGACTGCCGGCGTCCCGGGGGGCCCCCGGCTGATGAAACGCAGCCTGCAGCTCGGCTCCGGAGCGGGCCCTGGAGGAGCGGTCCCTCTCCGCCCCGAGGCGAGCCGGGCGGGCGGCTCCTCTGGGCGGGGTGACGGCGCGGGGCGGCCGGGCCGGGGGCGGGCCCGGGCGGGCGGCGCGGCGCGGAGGCGGGCGGGGCGCGGGGCGGCGGTGCCCCGAGGCTGCGGCGCGGAGGGGCGCACGGAGGCCCCCGACCTTCCGCGTCCCCGGGCGGCGACGGCGGCGGCGGCGCGGGCGGTGAGTGCGCGGCCCGGGCGCGCGCCCGTGTGCCTGCGATCCCAGGTGGGTGCCGCGGGGCCCCGGGGCGGCGAGGCCGCCTGGCCGCCTCCGCGTCGGCCTGCATTTGGGCCGACCGCCCGGGGTCGGCGCCGCGGGCTCCTCCGTGCGCCTGGCGCCCCCCATCCCCCGCGTGTCGGGCGTGGGAGCCGCTCTCAGGCGCCTCTTGGGGCCCGCGGCAGGGGCAGGGCCTGGTGATTTCTGCGGGGAAGGTGACCCCTCCCCCCCAAGCCCGGCAGCAGACCTGGACGGGACCTGAGAGCAGAGAATGGGGCAAGACACCTGCCTAAGGCTAAGACCGTGTACGGTGGGCTATCCCGGGCCTGAAGGAGCCTGGATTTCAGTTCTGGCTCCGTCCAGGGCTGGCTTCTTGACCTTGGATGGTTCACTTTCTTTTCTGGGTCTTACTGTCCTCATCTGTAAAATGGAGAGCTTGGACTCATTGTCTCTCGAGGCTTTTCCACCCAAAACGTCTGTAACAGGCACTCTTATGGTCTCCTGTTGGGTTTCCAGTTTAACAAAGAAAAACAAAACCCGATTTAGGAAAACAGTAGTTTCTCTCTCTCTCTCTGTCTCTCTCTCATGAATCTCAGTGATGCTCACCGTTCCTGGGAGGCTGGGCGCTCAGCGTCTGCAGAGATGGAGACCTTTACTCAACAGGGCCTAAGGGTACTTCCCTTTCCTCTAGCTGAGAAAGGGGACTTGAACTTGTGCAAGAGGGGTAACTGGAAGGTCTGGTTAAAATGCAGAATCAGCAAAGGAACTCCAGGCAGTCCGTGACCAGTTAGTTGCAGGGTCCTCCAGGCTGTGCTCGCTGCCTCCCTCTGTGCGCCGCCACCCTGGTGTCTGTCTCTCCCTCTGGTGTCGCCCTGGGGCTGGTGCGGGGCTGAGCTGGATGGGGGGGTGGGATAGAGGGGCGTCAGGACTTTGGGGTCTTGCCAGCCTCCTGCCTTCTGCAGCCTCGGGGTTGGATGAGGGGCTGTGCGGTGGCTGCACAAGCCGAGGGTGTGCAGTGCCGACTGCCCTGCTGGGCGCATCCTGGCCTCTGGTCCGCACCCGTTCCTTCTTGGCACTGGCTTCTCTCACCTCCACTTTTGCCAGGCGGAGGGGCCTCCTTCCTCCAGGAAGCCTCCTGAAGAACACTTCCCCCACGTCTAGGTGCTCCCTCTTACTGCCTTGTTTTGTAATTTTCTGTTCCATAATTCTCTTTCTAAGAGTGTCTTCCCCACCAGATGGTGATCTCCAAGAGGGAGGGCTGAGCAGGGACTTTAAAGCTTATTTCTGGTTTCATAGTCAAGAAAGCACAAGGCCTGGCCCTAGAAGGTTCTTAGGGAACATCTGCGGATTTAAAATAATGACAGCTATGTTCCTTCAATGATTCCTGTTTGACCAGTGCTGTTCTGAGTGATTTACATGCGTGAGCTCTTTAAACCTCACAACAACCTGAAGTGACCATCATTATCCCCACTTACATGGAGGGAAACTGAGGCAGAGAGCACTAACTTGCTCAAGGTCACACAGGTGGGAAGTGGCAGGACCAGGCAGGTAACTTCTAGTCCGTACAGGAAACAGCCTCCAGGTGAATGAATGAAGTCTGCCAGTTAGAACTTTGTGGGAGGCTGATGGGGCCAACCAGGGTGCTGTGATTTCCTCGCAAAGACAAAGCCTCATCTTGGGATTCTGCAGTTAATGGAACCTTCCATGCAGCCTGCAAGGATACCTGCGCAGCTCCGCCTTGTGTGTGGTCCTTCCTGGCTTCTGGGTTCCCCAGGCCTTTTTGAGACCCTGCTACTGTCTCTGGGTTGCAGACTCCTAGCTACGATGTCCCTGGATTCCTTGTCTGGAATGTGAGCCTAAGGATTACATCTGCCTTGTAGGCCTTGGAGGTGATCTAAGGAAGCAGGGAAGGGCTTCAGTGATTATCAAGTGCAGGGAAGACACCCTTGTGGCTATTTTTGTTGCTTTCGTGCCTCTTGGGAGCACAAGGTAGGAGGAAGGAAGGAAGGCACAGTAGGATTGACTGGTAAATGCTCGGTATATTTGGGAGGGCCCGCCGTGGGCCAGGCCTTGGCCTAGGTAAGGAGAGGGTCCTGCTCTCCCCAGTGTAGCATCTCGGGGCCACTGGAATTTGTTGCTAGATCTTGCCTGGGAAATGCAGTCGCCTTTGTCTGACACATTCTCTCTCTCTTTTTTTAAAGGTAGTTTCAGGAGCAAGCACAGAGACAGCCAGGCCAGAGTCCAGAGGTGCAAGGGCATGGAAATCATGGGCTTGGACCTTGGAGCCAGATGGCCTGGGTTCATCCCCTGGCTCCACAGCTGATAGGCACCCAGCCTTGGGTAGGTCACTTCACATCTTTAACCCTCAGTTTTCTCTCCTGTGTGACAGGAAAAACATACCGAGGAAAGGGGCCTGTGTGGTGAGCAGAGTACGGATGTCATGCTTGCCATTCCTTCTGTTCCAGCCCTGAGCAGGTATACCAGGTCGGCTGCTGACCCGATTTTACAGGTAGAACAGCAAGGTTTGGGTTGTTATGTACCTTGATTGGCTGAGTGGAGATACAAGTCCAGGCATTCTGGCTCTAAAGTCTTCAGTCTTTTCCTAATATTTTGCTGCTTTCTGGCCTTAGAGCCTGGTACAGGGTAGGAGTGTGGTAATTGTTAAAGGCTCATCTTTTATGTATTCTCGGTTGGGAGAGGACGGCTCCTAAGTGATCTTCTGGAGCTTAAAGACAGGGCCAGCTTAGGCCGGGCGCAGTGGCTCACGCCTGTAATCCTAGCATTCTGGGAGGCTGAGGCGGTCGGATCGTTCTGAGCTCAGGAGTTCAAGACCAGCCTGAGCAAGAGCGAGACCCTGTCTCTACCAAAAAAAAAAAAAAAAAAAAAA
>RJWJ010037204.1:0-15665 GCA_004363605.1 Indri indri | reverse complement strand
TTTTTAATTACCACCAAGTCTTTCAAACTCCGCCTTTTCCAGGAAATGTTCCTTCATGCAGTGGGAGGTGGTTATTTCACCCTCTCTCCAATCCGTTGCTTGCCTTTCCTCGTGGCAACACTCAACCCCGTTTAGAGGTGCACTTCTCTCTTCATTTGTCAGCCTGACTTTGCCTCTCACATCACCTCTGGATCCTTAGCTGAATTCTTTGCCCAGGTCTGTAGGATCAAAGAACTCTGAAAACAATGGAAGTCGTGAGTAGCAATAATGGTCTCTGAGGGTGTCAGGGTTGCCATTCCAAGACTGAAAATTCCTAGAAAAAAGAACAAATCCTCTTTGAGTTTCTTCTATAGTAACAGCATAACATTATATATTGGTGGTTCCTGAATTAATTTTAATTAAAGGAGAAAGTTGTTTTCTAGCCAGTGATTATAAAATATACAAGAGGGGAAGAAATCCTTCTTGCTTAAAATTCAGAGCAATCTGTATCCTGCCAGGAGTTGGTCCAACCACCAGAATCTTAAACAGTTACCCAAAAGGTGGATTTCATAAGCTTTTGTCAATTAAGGAACATCTTTTCCAAAGGATAATTAGAAATAAAGTGTAAGTTATCTTCTCTTTCTCTAGTACATACTGCATATTAATTTTTACAAGCCCAAGAAAAGTACATTTACCAAAGACCAATAAAAATATTTTAGGTTAAAATATTAGTGGAGGAGGAAAGTAGACTGGGTGTAGAGACCAAAAATGAAAATCATATGAAGTTATTTTCTGAGCCCTGTTTGTGACAAGTCATTAAATATATTAGATAGTTGCCAGGCCCTAAGCATGTAACTGCAATACTCATGTCTTGTCATGTCCTCTCTGGGAAAACAATGTGTAGCATGGAGATTACCTAGGCTGAAAGATGTTGCCATGAGCTTACCTCATAGTCTAGAGGCTACAAGTACCTTGTTCTAGGACCTTTTATTGGCATTTTCTCTGGACTTGGAATACCCTCTGATTATAAGTCTTATTATTGGGGGTGAAACTTCTTTGCCCAGAATAATAGTCTTGGTGTAAAGATATATCTAACCATCATTTCACTGTTTGGTAAATTTGGTAAATTTTAGGGCCTTGACAGGTAGTGGCATTTGCAAATGCTGCCAGATTCAATATACAACTAGCCAGCATTTTATTTTAAAAGATGACTTTTCCTCTATCTAAGATTTCAGTCCGCATAAATATAACAACTATAGGGTCATTTAACAAGAGCTCATAGTTTGATCAACTGCCTTTTTCTTTTACTCTGGTTAGAGTAAAAGAAAGAATTGAAAAGTAGTAAGTCTCTCTTTATTTTTATTTTTTTTTATTTTTGAGACAGAGTCTCACTCTGTTGCTAGGGCTAGAGTGCCATGGCATCTGCCTAGCTCACAGCAACCTTAAACTCCTGGGCTCAAGCAATCCTCCCACCTCAACCTCCCGAGTAGCTGGGACCATAGGCACGCACCTGTACGCCTGGCTAATTTTTCTATTTTTAGTAGAAACACGGTCTCGCTCTTGCTCAGGCTGGTCTTGAACTCCTGACCTCAAGCGATCCTCCAGCCTTGGTCTCCCAGAGTGCTAGGATTACAGGCGTGGGCCACCACACCAGGCCTCTCTTATTTTTAAAGATGTTGAAAGTGAGGCCCAGAAAGGATAAGTCATAAGGATTTTCGTAGGAGGACCAAGCCTCAAATTTAGGAAAATCCAAAGGCTAGAACCCAGAAATCCCTGATTTCTATTCTTACATCATAGTCATGCTGCAATTTGCCTCACGCTCCTCCCCACCTGGGGTTGTTGATTCTCCCTTTGACTTAAAGGATGTCTTATGTCACATGCTACAAGACACTGTCTGAGACATTAACAGGCAATTGGATGGCTCCATGCTTGTTCAGTCAGTCATAATCCAAGAAATATTTCTTTAGGATAAAAGGATATTAACTGGGGGTAATGATGAGGCACTGAAATAAAAGAGAGGGAAGGGGAAGTTGCCTTGAGAAAAAAAGGATGATAACTAAGTGTTCTTGGGATAGGAAATGTAATTAAATTAGGGGAATGTGGTGGCAGGGCTGGGATAACTATAATTACTAAGAAACACAATCTAGGGCAGGTCAGGCAGAAAACATATTTAAACATTTTAATAAAATTTACAAATTTTATTTTGGGATATCCCTAAGTAAGACTAAGACTGGGAATCCATTTATCTGGTGGAAAAATGACCAAACCAGATAACAAAAAAGCAGTCTTTTTGGTTGACCATCATAACCACTGTGGAGTTCGTACAAAACAGAACCATCTGTTGTGTGAGGAATCATGGAGAGAGATTCTGTATTTATAGAATCCCAAGTGGGAAAACCAGGCACATTAATTAACATTACCCCCCTTCTCTAATTAGAAATCCACTTTTCTTCTAGTTTCTCTGCTGTCAACATGTACCGCATTTAAAAAAAAATGTCAATTTAAAAACAGACAGACTCGCTATGACTAATTTAAGAACTCTCAAAGCAGGCTCTTTTCCAAAAATACGTTGTAATTGACAATCCTGTAAGCTCAGTCTAAAGGGGATACTACACAACTACTGACCCTGAGGCTGAATCAGATGTTTACTGCTAGTTTGGGCACAGCAGGATAGTCTATAGATCTCCACAACTCTTAACTGTTTTTGGTATGGGGTTTTGCAATTAAACTTTTCTTTAAACAAACGTTTCCAATGGGTGTATCTTAGACAGCCTACTTTAATAATTCTTATTTTTTCCTCTTAGTGTCTAAGATGGAAGTTGTGACAAGGAAAATTTTATATTTTAGGGACCAAGATTGCTAATGCTTTTCAGATACTGCATGTTCCTTTTAAGACACACATTTCTTTAAAAAATACATTTACATACTTTGGTACAATTATTTTTGAAAAGCTAACATCTTTTGGTAGAGTTGCTTTTATAGGAATAGCTACCTGTGTATTATAATTTCTTTGTATTCTGGAGGAGGTTGGAAATCAAAGGAAGTGATGATTCTCTTCCAAAAGCCTACAAAGAGATAATAGCATCACATTTCACTCAGTGAATTCGATTAATTTTACCATAAATTCAATTGGAGGGGTGGGGGGCCAATCAAAAATAAATGACATCACCTGGGTGTCTACAACGTGCCAGACAATGCACTAAGCACATCATGTCCTTTATTTCATTTAATCCTGAGGTTCGGAGAGGTTAACTCATGGCAGGTCACACAGCTAGTAAATGGCCAGGAATAACCAGTTACTCAGATACTGACCTATCTTTGGCTCCTGTTAAATAGAATGTGTAATCTATTTCCTGGGAGGTTTTGTTCAGCAGTCTCGGCTTATTGACTCTACATCCCTTATGCTGCTAACTTGTTCAAGCAGCTTCTTGTACCCGGTTCCTTAAGAATTACATTTAATGAGAGGCCGTGAGCTAGAAACTCTGCTAGGTGATGTATGCACCTTATCTCCTTTCATCATTACAACGACTCTGAGAGACTGGGTTCTCTAACTCCACTTTATAGATGATGCAACTGTTTTGGAGAGGTTGAAATTCCTTAAGGTCGCTGAGGGGTACATCCACAAATGGAGCCCAGGTCTCTGCCTTCGATGCCAGAGCAAACTTTTCCCACCATGCCAGTGTTTCCACTGGTGAGCGGCCTCGGGCTAGAGAGCCACGGTGCTGATTTAGTATTTATCAAGCGTTTGTAGTGTCCTGGGATGTGGCACTTTGATGAGAAAGCTGTGGCGGCACCAACTTCTCGGTTCACTCAGCGAGGGGTAAGGAAGACGAGCGGCGTACGAAGGCGCAGCCCTCACACTGGAGCGCAGGAACAACAGAAGCGGTCCCCCGGCAGGCTGCTCGGGGAGCGCCACCTCTTCCCTCGGACCGAGGAGAGCATGGAGGAGCCCCAGGACAGAGGACACCCTGGGGAGTCCGAGGTCCCGACAGAGGGGGCAGCGTTGGTGCCGCGAGTTCCGGACGGGCGCCTCAGGGAAGTAGAAGCAACCGGACCCAGTGCGGCGGAGAGTGGCAAGCGGAGAGCTCCAGGAATCGCCCTGGCCGCGCCCCCCGCCACCGAAGCCCCGGCCCGTCCAAAGCCGGGCCAGGTTCGTGGGCAGCCCGCCCCGCAGCGCCCCTCGGGGTCGCGGCCCCGCCCTGCCTGCCCCCGGAAGTGACGCGCGGCGGCTACGGCGTCTGGGAGGGGCCCAGGCGCAGCCGGGGGGTTCGAGAGTGGCGGCGGCCGCCGAGCAACTGGCAGGCCCAGCCGCGGCGAGGAACGCCCCGAGCGTGCGCCCGCCGGGTAGCGGCCCGACGACCCGCGCCGCCGCCGCCGCGTGCGGGGGCGAAGAGGGCGGGGCGCGAGGAGCCGCGGCGGCTGTGAGGCGGCGGGAGATGCGGGCGGCGGCGGGCACCCGGAGGGCTCGGCTCGGCCGCTGCCGCCTTCTCCGGCTCCGCCGCGGGGGTCGCAGCGGCTGCCGCGTCGTCCTCAAGTTTCCAGCGTGAGGAGGAGGCTGCGGTCGGAGAGGCGCATCGTGTTCGAGCCGGCGACCGAGAGGGAGTCCCGCGCGCGGCCTCGGTGAGCGGCCAGCGCCGCGCGCCCAGTCGGGGTCTCACGGCCGCCGCCCCACGGGCCGGGGCCGGGAGCGGGGGCGGGGGCTGAGGGGCTCGCGGCACAACCGGAAGTGGGCGCGGGTCTGCGGGCGCGCTCCCCCCTGGACCCGCCCCCGGCTCGCCCTTGCGCTGCGGCGCGCAGGTGGACGCGGGAGCGCACCGCTCCGCTCTCGTCGTCCCTTATTTGGTACCTCGAGGTCCCTTGGGCAAAAGGTGGCAGCGGTTTTTTTTGTTTTGTTTTGTTTTTTTTAGTGGGTGGGGAGGAGGGGAGCAGTTCTGACTTTCTATAGTGACAGGAAATTGGAAAATGAAAGTACAGTAATTCAGTGCCTACAAAGGCCGGGGGAGGTTGCGCCTCTTTCCCCGGACTTTGATCTTCGGGGTACGCGGCCATCCGTGTTTCTTCCTCTCCCCAACCTCGCTGTTCATCCGGTGTCAACTTTCCTTTCTGTTTCTACTTCTCTCCAGCTACGCGCCCCCCCTTTACTTTCCGCTTAGTGTACAGCTGCGGCAGGGCTGGTAGCTTCATTCCTAGGGAGGTGAATTGAAAACATCTTTTGAGGGCGGAATATTAACTGTCCTTGGAAGTGAAATAAGAGATAACTGTTGACTGAAGTAGTCAGAAGGTGTACAGTTGGCTTTTTTTCCGAGCGCTTGCTATTTGAAGTTCAGAGCATTTAGATAAAGATTCTGGAGTTTTATTCCTCATCACAGCGGTTTGTCCATCTCTTTGGTTGGCGGATCAGATCCTCCCCCCTCTTTTCGTACCCCGCACCTCCACGCCCTGCATGGAAAACTTGGTGCTTCAATATTTAGGGCTGGCAGTGGTGTTTTCCTTAAAATATAGTATGATTCAGTATTTCCCCCTCAGGAACTCTCTTTGATTTTATTTAAACATTAAAACTGCATGAGTGGAATCTGTTACATTCTTAAGGAGATACTGTCTTCAAGTTTTATCGTAACAGTGTACTTTTAATATTCTCTTTGTATAGTATTCTGCACAGTTAGATACATCTGGTTACTTTCTGACTACAGCGATTATTTTGATTCAGAACTAGGCTTGATATATTTCATAACTTGGTTTTATTTAAGCAGCACGGCGAACAATTTGGAGACTTATTTATTTTTTTGGGTCTTAGCTGTTGTCTCTGAAAAATAGTTGGGCTATGGGTCACCACAGCAACTGGACTATGTGTATCACAAACATGTTTAGGGTGGGAAAGGTTTCATTTAATAAAGACTTCCTTTCCTTAATAAGTTATTTCAGCACGCTCCCTCTTTCAATTTAGCACAGGGATTGTTCTACTATCTTTGAAGCGTTGAGATGGAATCAGTTATGTTTTCAGCATTTAACCTCTCAACAGATTCCTTCATTTGGAAGAAATGAAGCCACTGTACCTGGCTTCACCTATGTAATTTTTAATAACTGTCTTCTGGAATTTTTCTTCTTTTTTCTTTTGGCTGTGTCATCCAGGCTGGAGTGCAGTGGCACAATCATAGCTCACTGCAGCCTCGAACTCCTGGGCTCAAGTGATCCTCCTGCCTCAGCCTCCCGAGTAGCTGGGATTACAGGCGCAAGTCATAATTTTTTCTTTAGTTTGGAATTTTTTCTTTAGTGTGCTTTTATGTCTGAGGAAATCATTGAAGTTCATAGTTAATATCACACTTTTAGGAACTGAAAGGAAGAGTTTCAACCTAACTGTATACTAAGAAGTTCACCAACTTTTCAGTCAAAAGAATAATATGATATCAAAATTGAATTAAGAAAATGTTCCTTTAAAGTACCCATTGAAGATGTCTGTTTTATATCTTTGTTAGTTCTTCTCAAAACAATTCATTTCCAGTACTTGAGTCCAAAACCTCAGTGCCCTTTTTCTTTTACTCTCAGTAGCCTTCCATCCTAGATACACTGTAGGCTGCTGAAGAAGCATCAGCATTGTCCACATGGTTAGGTTCTACCCTGAGGTGCCCAACAGCTCACCAGCAATTGACTCGGTAACACTCCACCCCGCCAGTAACCACGGGGGAAGATGGAAGTTAAACCTGTACCACCTTGGGAACACCCATGTTTTGGGGAATCTCCTTGGTTGCCATTGCGGGGACATTAATTTGTTATTTTTTGGTTTTTTAGATGTATAGCTCAGGTATCATAAACTTGCAGGGCTCAAACATTATCTACATGGTAGGCGCTAAGACTCCAGGATTTGGGTTTTGAATTTTTTTCAAAAACAAATGGAATTATAGGCACCACATTTGTAGTAGGCGAGAGATTCCAGTTCTCTGCCTGTCTTTCCTTCCTTTCTTGTATCATCATCTCTTACACGTGCATATTCACACCCCTTCCCCTGTAAGCATTGTTGATATGAAGGTGATGTCTGGAAATATGGAAATTTAGTTCTTTGGTTAAACTCATATTTACTAGGGAGTAGTTTTAACAGGCTTAGACTAGCAAATAATTGTTTGAATGGGAAAACTATGTAGTGAAAAAGTAACTTGCCATGAATAGGCTTCATTAGAAGAAAGATCCCTCTGGTAAGGTCAGAGAAATGACAGGGAACCCCTTGCCCCCTCTGTGGTACTTAATGGATATAATATAAACCCACCATTTTAACTCAGCTTAAGTGAGGCTATGGGAAACTGATTTCTAGTGGACAGGGTTATTTAGCATTAAGGTAGCACTTCATATTCGTGGATTATTATTGTATCTAAAATGTAATACTTCTTTACAATCAACTGGCTATGTGGATGTGTTTGTCCATCCAGGGAAGTGGTTTCCCTAATGAATGGAGTACATGCCTGTGTGAAAGAGACTTGGATTCATGGCCTCAGCTTTTCCATGAACTCTGGCTGTGAGAGGCATCTCCCCCTTTCTGTTCTTTGTTATTTTACCATCTCGGCTTTTGGATGACTATCTCTGCACAACCAGCTTCAAAGTGATAACTGTGAGGAGTATTGGAGGACATTTGAATGTCTTAGAAAGTTAGAGAAACCTAGATATTTTCTACTCTCATTCCTTATCTCCACCCTTTTTCCCTTTTTAGAAGTACACGTAGTTGACCTTAAGGATCCCATCCTCTGCGAGTTATATGTTGTAGAATTAGTCTTCTCAGGCCTAACTTTTGCCGTGGTTGTTGTGTTAGGTTTGCTTGTTTTAAACATCTTTATTGAGATATAATTCACGTACCTAAAATTCACCTAGAGTGTACAATTCAGTGGTTTTTAGTGAGTTCACAGACTTGTGCAATCATCACCACAGTCTAAGTTTAGAATATTTTTATCACCTCCCTAAAAAAACCTGGACCTATTAGCTGTCACTCGCCATTTTTCTCCCCCACCCACTTTAGCCCCCAGCCCTAAGTAAACATGGATGTATTTTCTGTATCTGTAGATTTGCCTAAATTTCATATAAGTGGAATCATATAATAGTGGTCTTTTGTGGCTGGCTTGTTTCACTTGCCTAATATTTTCAAGGTTCATCCATGTTGTGTTTGCATTTCATTCCTTTTTATGGCTGAATGATGTTCCCTTGTGTGAGTGTACCACATTTTATTTATCCATTCATCAGTTGATGGACATTTAGGTCGTTTCTACTTTTTAGATATTATAAATAACACTGCTATGAACATTCCAGTATAAGTTTTTATATGGACATATATTTTTATTGCTCTTGGGTATATACCTAGGGGTGGAATTGCTGGGTCTATGGTAAACTTGTCCAAGGTGGCTATATCATTTTGCATTTCCACCAGTAATGTATGAGGGTTTCGGTTTCTCCACATCCTTGCCAACATTCGTTATTGTCTTTTTGATTACAGCCATCTTAGTAGGTAAGAAGTGATTTCTTATGTGGTTTTGATTTTCATTTTTCTAATAACTAATGATGTTTCTTTTCATGTGCTAATTGGCTATTTGTATATCTTCTTTGAAGAAATGTCTTTTCAAATCCTTTGCCTATTTAAAAATTTTTTTTTTTAGTTGTAAGAGTTCTTTATATATTAATATCTTGGATACAAGTTCCTTTTGTGATACATAGTTTGAAAATATTCTCCCATTTTGGGGATTGTTATCTCACTTAATGACGTTGTAGCACAACAGTTTTAAATTTTGATGTAGTACAGTTTACTTGTTTTTGTAGTTTTAGTGGAATTGATTTAATTTGTCTTCAAAATCTATTTTGACCCATTGAGATCTCATTCCTAGAGAAAGGAAGGGTTTTTGTTTTTGTGTGTGAAGATGTTCAGTCATAGGCTTCTTAGGATTAGCTTATATGTATTTGGCCAGAGTTCCTACCCTTAAGAATTCTTCCTAATAGACAGGGTATCTTGAAATTCTATGAGGAAAATACCTTTGTGAGAGCATTTCCTTGCTGCTCGATTGCCTAAACCAATGATTATCAACCAGGATGACTTTGACTGCCCGGAGGAATGATCATCTCAGTGGGGCAGGGGATGCTGTTAAGCAAACCATAATGCACAGGACAGCTTCCCGCAACAAGGAGTTATCTGTCCCCAAATACCAATAGTACCAAAATTGAGAAACTCTGGCTTAAACAGGAAGATCCTAAAACTTTACGTATTGAAGAATTTTCCTTTAATCCATGTCTTGGTAATCAAATAAAGGTTGCTAATCAGATAAAAGGAGAATCTATGCAGATGGATCCCTATAGACAGAACAGTGACAGAACTTGTAAATTAAATGAGGGAACATTTTGTTGAATCCTCAGTGTTACCAATTTGTATGTCAATTATATTTATGATAATGGGAACTATTTGAAGGAGAAATACCAGTTGGAGCAAAAGTGTATTATTCCCTACACCTCAACCTCTGGGCCACCAAGACATACACACAGACACTGATACACATAAGCCCTGGCAAATAAAGAAACTGGGTTGATTTAGATAGATTCTGAAATGGTACTCTTCTGAGAGAAAATGACAATGAGAGTTTAAGATAAAATTTAATAACAGTGATACTCTAGTGATCGACAATCATCAACCTGCTCATGTAATTTATGGAACTAGGTTTATCCTCCTTGCAAGTTTCTTGTTGCTTGAGACTTAAGCAGCATGGTATGCTTAAGAGTTTGGACTCTGGATCCAGATTGCCTAGGCTTAAATCTCAGCTCTAGCATTTACTTGTGTGACCTTGGACAAGTTACTTAATCCTGTTATGAATCACATTTTTCTTATGTAAAATGAGGATGCAGTGGTATCTATCTTGTAGGAGTGTTGTGGGGATGAAATGAATTAATACACACTTGAAATAGTGCCTGACATACAGCATTAAATAAATGTTGGCTGTTAGTATTATTACATATTTTATCTGTGTTCTTTCAGCTCATTGCTATGGACAGTGCTATCACCCTGTGGCAATTCCTCCTTCAGCTCCTGCAGGAGCCTCAGAACAAGCACATGATCTGCTGGACCTCTAATGATGGGGAGTTCAAGCTTTTGCAGGCAGAAGAGGTGGCTCGTCTCTGGGGGATTCGCAAGAACAAGCCTAACATGAATTATGACAAACTCAGCCGAGCCCTCAGATACTATTATGTGAAGGTAATACACTTCCTGATCTTGACGCTATCAGAGAACCTCAAGACAAGAATTATTCCCTCTTTTCTGTTGAGGTTATAAGTGCTAATGTACTGGTTCATTTTAATCCAATTTATTTTATAGCTTCAGCAGTTTGGAATTAGAATACAGGGCGTAAATGTTCCAGCTGTATTTCTACAAACTCCTATTCGTTAGCCTACTCCCACTACATGTATTTTATTCCTACTTGCATTTGTATTTAAAAGAGTAAGTACAGGATTGGAATATGAAAAAGGAAATTTGAGATTTTTTTTTGTTTGTTTTTAAGAGATAGGATCTTGCTACATTGCCCAGGCTGGACTCAAAACTCCTCCTGCTTCAGCATCCCAAGTAGCTGGGACTACAGGCATGCACCACCACACCTGGCTTGTCTCCTTCACACACATACACACACACGCACACACACACACTTGTTGCTGTAGCTTAGTTTTTAGTTTAACCCAGGGAACAAAAATTAACACCTTAAAGACTAGCTATTACTATATGAAGTTGATTTCTTAGTTAAAATTATTTTTTTTTGTTTAATATCTTACTATTTTGAATACATTCTTGGGGCACTAAGGTAAAATAAATGGCTCCAAAGGATAGAATTAGAATGAGAAGCTGAGAGATCCTAATTCCTTTCACCTTTAAGTGGTTGCTCTTATCAGCTTTCCTGTATGGAGATACGAGATAAGAAACAACTGGAGGAATTTCTGAAGGAAGTAGGAACCTTAGCAGATGCAATATTCTAAATTCCTTTTTGCTTACTTGGGATGTGTATGGCTTGTACCTTTGGAATTGAGATTGCAGTTCATTAAGTCTGACTTATACAGATACTGGGCTGAGAGTGTTAAGCAATTAAAATCTTTCAGCTTTTATGTAACATATTAGTTCAGTTGTTAATACGACATTTAAGTGTTCTTGCCTTAACTTCCCCTTAATAGCAGGAACTGTGGTATGGTTAGATGGATTTAGAGCAGGGGTCCCCAACCTATGATGAGTTATATAATTATTTCATTATATATTACAATGTAATAATAATAGAAATAAAGTGCACAATAAATGCAACATGCTTGAATCATCCCAAAACCATCTCCCATCGCCCAGGTCCATGGAAAAATTGTCTTCCATGGAAATGATCCCTGGTGCCAAAAAGGTTAGGGACCTCTGGTTTAGAGGATTTCGAAGATTTTAAATAAGCTATGCCTACTTCTTAAATAGAGAACCTTGTTAATGTCAGCTTTTTTATGAACTATGGATTGCAAGTTTATAAGAAAGGATAAGAATGCTTATTTTATTTACCTACAGAATATCATCAAAAAAGTGAATGGTCAGAAGTTTGTGTACAAGTTTGTTTCTTACCCAGAGATTTTGAACATGGATCCAATGACAGTGGGCAGGATTGAGGGGGACTGTGAAACTTTAAACTCCAGTGAAGTCAGCAGCAGTTCCAAAGATGTGGAGAATGGAGGGAAAGAGAAACCACCTCAGCCTAGTGCCAAGACCTCCAGCCGCAATGACTATATACACTCTGGCTTGTATTCTTCGTTTACTCTCAACTCCTTGAACTCCTCCAAGGTGAAACTTTCCAAACCAATAAAGATTGAGAATCCAGCTGAGAAACTGGCAGAGAAAAAATCTCCTCAGGAACCGACATCATCTGTCATCAAATTTGTAACAACACCTTGCAAAAAGCCACCAGCTGAACCTCTTGCTGCCACCATTTCAACTGACCCAAGTATTTCTCCATCTTCAGAAGAAACTATCCAAGCATTGGAGACATTGGTTTCCCCAAAACCGCCTTCCTTGGAGGCCCCGGCCTCTGCATGCAACATGACTGCCACTTTGTCTCCCACACCTCCCATTTCGTCCACACCTGCTGCTTTGCAGGAGCCTCCGAGGACACCTTCGCCACCGCTGAGTTCTAACCCAGACATCGACACAGACATCGATTCAGTGGCTTCTCAGCCAATGGAACTCCCAGAGAACTTGCCACTGGAGCCTAAAGACCCGGATTCAGCTTTGCCAGAAAAGGACAAAACAAGTAATTCATCAAGATCCAAGAAACCCAAGGGGTTAGAACTGGCACCCACCCTTGTGATCACAGGCAGCGATCCAAGCCCCCTGGGAATACTGAGCCCGTCCCTCCCCACAGCTTCTCTTACACCAGCATATTTCTCACAGGTAGCTCACTCTTTCTTTTCAGTGCCACCGCTGTTTGCGTTTATTCACCTTTTTAAACAAATCCCGAATTTATATTCTTAAGTTTGCTTTCTGTTACTTAGGTTTGTCTTAGAAAGGTTATATGTGACCTGGTGAAAGTAACCTAATTCCTCATCTCAATTATGATGGCCAAAATAAAAGGTTTGGAGTCTCGTCTTAAAAAACTCATTGTTCTACAAGTAAATAAATATTTTGGTTTTTCCACTTCCTTTTCTTTCTCTGTCTTGGTCATATAAAACTGGTTGGTATCTTATAGAAAAACGGTGATAATATCAAGTTAGAAAACAACAGGGCTTGAGAACCTTAAGAAAAATGACTGGTGCGATGTTGAGTAGTAAGTTTGTACAGTAACATTGGGTATTTATTAACTTGCTCATCTCATAGAACATTTTAATAGACTATTCCCAGACCCTTTCATTATTAAGGAAAGAACATGCTGCTGCCTTGGTTACCCGTTGTTCCTTTGTACCTGAATTATGGTTGGTTTTTTTATTTGGAAAAGATTCTATAAAAGTTGGGTTAAAAAAACAGTTATTTTGACCTTTATCTTTCTTAGGTTGTAAAAATAATTTCTAAGTTTTTCATGATGATAAAATTTCAGACTTGGAGATACTTGTTAGTAGAGAATAGGGCAATATTTGGGTTTGGGGCTATTTGTATGTGATTGCAAGGATAAAGCATAATCCTAGAAAGTCATTTAGCGAATATTTTTGTCTTGTGTGTTGCAGACACCCATCATACTGACTCCAAGCCCCTTGCTCTCCAGCATCCACTTTTGGAGCACGCTCAGCCCTGTCGCTCCCCTGAGTCCAGCCAGACTGCAAGGTGCTAACACACTGTTCCAGGTAAATTTCGTAAAAGTCTGTCTCTTGTATTTGGAGCATGTTAAATGAAGAAATAGGCAAAAAGGCAGGGTTCCACTGCTCAGTTTATTCATTACGAAACTTTATTAAATACTCTAAAGGTTTATTGGTGAATTTCCAAATGTTAATTTTTCTAGCCAGCAAACGGCTTGGATAAATATTCACAGCAAAGATTCCTTTTCATTGTTTACTATTGTGTACATTTGAGTTAGACCAAGAATTGTTCAACACCGTAGTCGATTTAGAGCCCACCCAAAGTTTTTGTCATTTTAAATGCTGGAAATCCTCTATTAAAAAATGTATATATTTGTATACACACACACACACATATACAAACACAGGTGTGTGCACACCTACACACATACACACACATAGGGGGATCTCTGCACATGGATTTCCTCTTTTAATTAAGGATTTTTAAAAAAAAAAATAGAGAAAGGTCTTGAGAATGGTGTATCAAATATTCCCCTTTCCCCTCACTCAGAATTGATGTTTATAAACATTTTAAATATATATTTTTAGAAATGAATACGATCTCTTTACCAAGATGTTCGGAAAGGTCTTGTCCTTCCTGATGGATTTAACCATTATTTTGCCCAAAACATCTAGACTTTATAACTTTCTCGTGGTCAGTTCATTTGTTTATTCAGGGGTGACTATCCCCGAAAGATTTTCTTAAACGTTTGTAATTCAACTTTTCATTTATCCTTTTAGAAATGAAATGGTAAGGAAAAAGAAGAAAATTAAAAATCTTTCCCCTTCTGCTTTTATTTTTTTTGCAAAAATCCCTAAATTATTAAATAGAGTGTTGAGAATTTTCTGTATTTCATTTTTATGTTTCTTTGCCTCTCATCAGCAGGGGTTTGAGTTATAGCGCGATCGGAGACCTTAAGCAAAGTCATAGTGCTCCTGTAGCTTCAGCCTGGAATCTTCCTGTAGAGTCGGCTTCAGACTTCTTGGTGGGGAACCCTTTTCTAGGATGAGCAGCCTATAACTATTTGTACTTTTCTGGGCCTCTTTTTGAGGTTTTGTGATTTACTTTATAATTGAATTACAGTCTACAGTGCATATTATTGTTGACTCAGCTATCTAAAACCTTCATTCGAGGTTAACTGTAAACCTGTGTACATAAGATATAAGGGAAGGTATAGGTTTGTTCTTTGTTTCCATTCCATCGAGGTAGGTTGGAGAGTGTTAATATTTAATATGTTAGGACAAATTTTTTAAAATTCTTATTTATTTATTTGTTTGGAGATGGGGTCTCACTGTGTCGCCCAAGCTGGAGTGTGGTGACATGATCATAGCTCACAGCAACCTCAAACTCTTAGACTCCAGTGATCCTCCTGCCTCAGACTCCTGAGTAGCTATGACTATAGGCACCTGCCACCACATCTGGCTCATTTTTTATTTTTTGTAGAGACTGGTCTCACCGTGTTGCCCAGGCTGGTCTCGAACTCCTGGCCTCAAGCAATCCTCCCACCTTGGCCTCCCAAAGTGCTGGGATTACAGACAGGCATGAGCCACCGTGCCCCACCAAACTTTTTTTGAAAAAAGTTTTTGTTATGACATCATATTCTTCCATGATAAACAGTTACTGCCTTTGTCCTGTGAGCCACTGCAGAAGGCTGTTGTGTTTTGCCTCAGGGAATATAGTAGGGACAGAAAGTGAAAGTTAGGGTTAAGTAATAGGATGATAATGTGTTTTATTTTCTTTCTCAGTTTCCTTCTGTATTGAACAGTCATGGGCCATTCACTCTGTCTGGCCTGGATGGACCTTCCACCCCTGGCCCATTTTCCCCAGACCTACAGAAGACATAACCTATGCACTTGTGGGATGAGAAAACTGAGAAACAAAGGAACAGAGAGAGACATTCAACATGATTGTATTTGAAGTGAGCAATTGAAAGTTCTGCAATGCTGATAATAGACTATTGTGATTTTTGCCATTCCCCATTGAAACGCCTTTTTAGGATTCCCTTTGAATATGAGTCAAGTTGGACTGTGTATAAAAATGCCTTAATTGGAGTGCAAACTCCACCTCCCTCTTTCTTTCTTTTTTTTTTTTTTTTTCCAGTTTAATATTTGAGCTTTGTGCTAAAGAAATTTTTGGTGGCGTTTAGCAGCTATACTTTACTAGAGCAATTAAGAACAAAGTTACTCCTTTGGGAACTTTTGGCAAGGAAAAAAATTATGCTGAGAGTATATTATTTAAAGAAATATAAGTTAAACAAATTGGCATCTTTAGGACTAAGCGTGCTCTGTTGAACTACTAGAAGAGAGCTGTTCATAAGTAGTAGAAGAAGAAGAATCATTCCTTACAAAGTAAGATTGGAACAGTACTATTGGGGAGCTTCTGTTTTGCTGTGAACTGTAAC
>RJWJ010037203.1:0-15672 GCA_004363605.1 Indri indri | reverse complement strand
CTTTTGAGGCCAGGAGTTCGAGACCAGCCTGGACAACATAGCCAGACTGTGTCTCTACAAAAAATTTTAAAAGCTCATCAGAGGTGGAGGTGCACACCTGCAGTCCTAGCTCCTTGGGAGGCTGAGGCAGGAGGATCACTTGAACCCAGGAGTCTGAGGTTGCAGTAAGCTATGATCATGCACTATAGCCTGAGTGACAAAGTGAAACCCTGTCTCAAAAAATAAAAAATTCAGAGCACACTAAATCCAAAATAAGCAGAGAAAGTAAATGATAAATAATAGAATAAAAATCAATGAACAAGAAAATAGAAAAACAATTTTAAAACAAAAGCAAACATTGTTTTTATGATCAATAACATTGACAAACCCTGAGGTAAAATGAACAAAATGAGAGAGGACACAAATTGCCAAAATCAGGAATAAAGAGGAGATAGCACTAGTCATCTTAGAGAGATAAAAAGAATATTATGACAATTACATGCCAACAAATTAGACAACTTAGGTAAGATGGACAAATTCTCAGAAAGACACAAATTACTAAAACTAATTTAAAAAGAAATAGAAAATTCTGAATATACTTCTAGCAAGTAAGTAAATTGAATTCATAATTAAAAATCTTCCCACAAAGTAAATCCCAGGCTCAGATTGCTTCACTGATGAATTCTATCAAATATTTAAAGAAGAAATAATATCAATCCTTTAAAAGCTCTTTCAGGATATAGAGGAATAAACATTCCCCAGCTCATTCTGAGACCAGTAATACCCTAATGTTAAAGTCAAAGACACCATAAGAACAGAAAACCACAGACCAATATAACTCATGAACAATTCAACAACAAATCAAATTCAGCAATGTATTAAAAGAATTAAACACCATTAGCAAGTAGGATTTATCCTAGGAACACAAAATTGGTTTAATGAGAAAAATCAATTAATCTAGTACATCACATTAATAGAATAAAGGAAAAAAATCAAATTATCATAAATTGTGCAGGAAAAGCACTTGACGAAATCCATCAGCATTCATGTTAAAAACTTCCATGAAAAGCGAAATAGAAGGAAACTTATTTGACTTGATAAAGACATCACAAAAAAACTACAGCTGACATCATATTTTGTGTTACAAGACTGAATTCTTTGCACCTAAAATCAAGACAAGCAAGGGTATCAGCTATTGCCACTTATATTCAACATTACACTAGAGGTTCTAGCCAGTGGAATGAGAAAATAAAATAAGAAAAACACTCAGATTGGAAAGGAAGAAGTAACACTGTCTTCATTCAGATTGTATAAGTCTATATGTAGAAAATCCTGTGGAATCTGCACACACACATTAAAAAAACCATACTAGAACTAATAAATAAGTCGAGTTTAGCAAGGTTCCAGGACAACAGATCAATATACAAAAATCAATTGCATTTTTATACACTAGCAACAAAAAACCTGAAAAATTAATGATTCAATGCCATTTATAAGAGCTTCAAAAAGAGTGAAATACTTATGAATAAATTTAACAAAGACGTGCAAAATTTGTACCCTGTAAACTAAAAAATATTTCTGATAGAAATTAAAGAAGATTTGAATAAATACAAAGATATTCCATGTTTATGGATTACAAGACAATACTGGTTGTGATAGACTGAATAACAGTCCTTGGAAATGTCCACATCTAATCCGTACAACCTGGAAATTTGTTACCTTACGTGGTAAAAGGGACTTTGCAAATGTGATTGAGGATTTTGGAATGGGGAGATTTTCCTAGATTATCCAGGTGAGCCTAGAGTAACCACAGAGTCCTTATAAGAGGAAGGTAGGAGGACCAAAGTCAGTAATAGGGGATGCATCAATGAAAGCAAGAAACGGGAGAGATGCACAGGGGAGGCCACAAACCAAGGAATGCAGATACGCTCTGGAAGCTTTTCAGCTTCTAGACCAAGAAACAGATTCTCCCCTTAGAGCATCCAAAGGGCACCATCTCCGTCACCACCTCAACATTAGCCCAGTGAGACTGATTTTGGACTTCTTACCTCTAGAACTATAAGATAATAAATGTGTGTTATTTTAAGACACTAATCTGTTACAGCAGCAATAGAAAAATAACATTTAATATACTTGTTAAGAGAGCAAGTTTTCACCAAGTCAATTTCTAGATTCAGTAAAATCCCAATTAAAATCCCAAGATGATTTTTTTTTGTAGAAATCGACAAGTTGATCCTAAACTTATATATCTAAGGGACTTGTATTCAGAATATATGAAGAACTCTTACAACTCAGTAAGGAAAGAAACAACCCAAAAGTGGGCAAAAAACTTGATTAGACATTTCACCTAAAAAAGATATACGAATGAGTGATAATTGCATGAAAGAAAATACAGTCAACATGTTGCTCATCAGAGCAACGACGCAAGTTAAAAATACCATGAGGTGCCACTGTACACCCACCAGAATGGTATAATCAAAGAGGCAGGCAAAGCCGAGTGTTGGTAAATATGTTGAGAAACTTGAGCCATCAGACATTGCTGGCAGGAGTGTAAAATGGTACAGACACTTTGGAAAGCAGTTTGACAGTTTCTTAAAAAGTGAAACATAAAGTTACCATACAACCCAGCAATTCTATTCCCAAAAACTACCCTAAAAGAAATGAAAGCATATGCTCACATGAAGACTTGTACGTGAATGTTCATAATAGCCCAAAACTGGAGACAATCTAAGTATCCTTCAACTGGTGACTGGATAAACATAATGTGGTATATCCACATAACGGAAAACTATTCAGTGATAATAACAATGAAATATTAGGCTGAGCATGGTGGCTCAGGGCTGTAATCCTAGCACTCTGGGAGGCTGAGGCAGTAGGATTGCTTGAGTCCAGGAGTTCAAGACCAGCCTGAGTAAGAGCGAGATCCCTGTCAAGCAAGCAAGCAAGAAAGAGAGAGAGAGAAGGAAGGAAGGAAGGAAAGATTGATTGATTGATTAGCTGGATGTGGTGGCACATGCCTGTAGTCCCAGCTACTCGGAGGCCAAGGCAGGAGGATCGCTTCAGCCCAGGAGTTTGAGAGGCAGTAAGCTATGATGATGCCACCGCACTCTAGTACGGGTGGGGGGAAAAAAAGGAAGGAAAGAAATGAAATATTAACACATGCTTCAACATAGATAAAATTCAATATTACACTAAGTGGAAGAAGCCAGATTCAAAACGCTGTGTATTGTACTATTCCATTTATATGAAATATCCAGGTCATGCAAATTTATAGAAACAGAAAGCAGATCTGTGGTTACCTCTGGCTGAGTTGGGAGGGAAGAGTGACTAAAAACGGCTCAACGGAATTTGGGGGCATGAAGGATATATCCTAAAACTAGATTTTGGTGATGACTGCACAACTTTATAAATAGCTAGGAATCATTGAATTTACACTTAAGATGGATAAATTTTAGAATATATAAATTATACCTCAGTAAAGCTGTAAATAAAAGATAGACATACTCACCAGGAGATATAATTGCTTATATATATGACTTTCACGTTTAAAAAAGATTGTTAAATCTAGGTGGTGACTACACAATTCAAATGTTCTCCTTTCTCAACTTTTCCTTGCATTTGAAAATGTTCGTAATACAAGTTTGAGAAAATAATTCTTTGAACTTCTCATTTATTGCAGTATAACCTAGAAATTATGAAGAAAGACGATGAGAGCAATGAATAATACCTTATGCTGCTGTGGCATATTAAATGTAATTTTAAACCATTAACTATTCTGATGTCTGCTTAATTGATTTTTAATTATTTTAAAGTCTTCATAGTATACAGGATTTTATATAATTTCAGGGGAATATTCTTATAGAGAGCTGAGAATCAGGCCTTTACTCGGAAACATAGCCCTATATTATAACATTCATCCTACAAAAAAAAGCAGGTTTTTTTCTTATGCTTTTTTTCTTATGCTTTAGACTTCGGGCCCCTTTTCTGGAAAAACAGCCTGTGGGAATGTGCTAACTAACTGCTTTTCCAATCTCGTTCACATATATCAGCTTTTTCCTTTTTTTTCACAATGACCCTTTAAGAACTTTCTCTACCTAAATCCATTACAGAAACATTCACTTTAAATATCCTTTTGTTGATAAAATATCTCAGTGTTATGGTCTTCAAGGTTTAGATTGGTGCCTGCTATGTTTATGTCTTCTTAGAGTCGTAACATTCCAGACATAGAAGGACAAAGACAAATTGCTTAGTTACTTGACGGAAAGTCTAGAGCATAAAAATAGATGTATTTCTAGGCTATAACCTACACATTGGTGAGTAAATTTTATTTTCACTCATATTCACAACTATTTTACGATAATGCATTCTATTTTAAAAAATAGATAAAATGCTATCTTTTCCAGTGTTGCTTTATTTCTCTATTGAAACATTCACAAACTAGGGTCAGAGAGGTAATAATAGTACAATGTCTTCCATTAGCCATTGTTGTTAAAACATAGGCCTATCTTCTATTTCAGCAGCATCTCATCACATACACCTTTAACTTAACTGAATTGAATGGTAGCACCTCACCAAAATAATAATAATTTTAAACACTAAAATACTGTAAAATATTACTTATGTCCTTATATACTTTAGATTATCAGAGACATTTCACATGTGTAAAGATGTGTATCTTTACAGGGTTTATTCTACCTATTCTTACTTAACGGGCAATTAAGAGATTTTTAGAGGTAATTTGGCTTTATACACGCTTGTTTTTTTCTTGCCCCATTCACTGACTTCAGAATCCAAACCCCAAACGCAGAGCAGAGGGAAGGGTAAGGTGCAAGGCCACACACCGGAAATCCTCCTCTGACAGCCACCCTCCCCAGGGTCCCTGCCCCTCAGTGCCGCTCAGCCCTCTGCACATTTCTCACACAGGCCACTTCCCCAGGGAAGCCATCGTCCCTTTATATGTCTGGCTCCCCGGCTAGGGTGTGCTTCCCTTAAATGCAGAATCCATGTTTCATTTATCTTTGCACCCCCAGTGCCTGAGGCATCCTTGGCACTAAATAAATACATCCTTTGAATAGCAGCTAGTCAGAATTCAGATTATTTCAGGTCAACACGTACTGAGCATCAGTCAATAAGTGCTCAGGTCAAGTAGGCAACATGAAAATGAATGGCTACAAATCCATTGGCCACAAGAAACTTGAAGTATGCCATAGTTTAAATAATAAAGGATAATCTTTTGTGGTTTTTTGTAGGACGTTTTTACATTATTTTATTTCACATACTGCCCTTTGAGTGAATTTGTATATAACTTATATTTAGAAAGCAAATTTTTAAAATAGCATTTGTGATGCTTATTATATAATTACATTTCTGTAGTTCTAACATGTTAACAATAGCTAACTCTAGCCTGGGATCATCATAAATACTTTACATACAATACCATGTATCATTTACACTCATACTTTACATATACTACTATAATACATTTTACATATGTATAATTTATATATAATATTTTATCTATGCTGCTAAATATGTCATTTATTCTCCACACTAAAACTGCCATTTCACCTATTTTATAGATGAGGAAACAGAAGCACAGGAAAGTTAAGTAACTTGTGCAAGAAACAACACAGAAGATGATAAAGCCAAAATTGGAACCTACTTGTTTTCTCCCCTGAGGTCTAGCATTAAAAATTTTAGCAAATCTACAGTTTAAACCTCCTCCTCTGTCAGTGCTTTTCCTTGAATGGTAAAAAAAATTTTAATATTTTTTTATTTCAGAATATTACGGGGGTACAAATGTTTAGGTTACATATGTTGCCTTTGCCCCACCTGAGTCAGATCTACAAATGTGCCCATCCCCCAGACAGTGCACACAGCACAGAGTAGGTGTAAATATACCCATCCCCTTCCCCCCCCATCTGCCCGACACCAGATGAATGTTACTACCGTATGTGCACATAAGTGTTGATCAATTAATACCAATTTGATGGTGAGTATATATGTTGCTTGTTTTTCCATTCTTGTGATATTTCACTTAGTAGAATGGGCTCCAGCTCTATCCAGGACAATACAAGAGATGCTAGATCACCATTGTTTTTTGTCGCTGAGTAGTACCCCATGGTATACATACACCATATTTGATTAATCCACTCATGTATTGATGGGCACTTGGGTTGTTTCCACATCTTTGCAATTGTAAATTGTGCTGCTATAAACATTTGAGTGCAGGTGTCCTTTTTATAGAATGTCTTTTTTTTCCTTGGGTAAATACCCAGTAGTGGGATTGCTGGATCAAATGGTGATTCTACTTTTAGCTCTTTCAGATATTTCCATATTACTTTCCACAGAGGTTGCACTAGTTTGCAGTCCCACCAGCAGTGTATGAGTGTTCCTATCTCTCTGCATCCACGCCAACATTTATTGTTTTGGGACTTTTTGGTAAAAGCCATTCTCACTGGAGTTAAGTGATATCTCATTATGGTTTTGATTTGCATTTCCCTAATGATTAGAGATGTTAAGCATTTTTACATACGTTTATTGGCCATCAGTCTGGCTAAAAAAAAAAAAAAAATCAAGTTGGTAAAAATTTAAAAATAAAAACCTGCTCTTCTCTCAGTTCTGTTTCTTAATTGGTAAAAAAATTTAAAAACAAAAAAGAAATCAGGTTGGTAAAAAATAAAAGTAAATAAAAAATCAAACCTGCTCCTCTGTACAAGAAAAATCCATTTGTTCTGAATAGTTTAAGTAACAATGCAAGGGATTATAACACTGCGCAATCCCCTTTGAGAACTGCAGTCACAAGGTAGTTGCTGATGATTGTCAAATTTGAAGCGCAGCTTCCTGTTGAAAAAGAGAAGTCCCTTGACAATCAGATTCAAAGCTGGAATGAAGCTCTACAGTCAGCCCAGTTGAGAGCTATTTCCATCCAAACAGAAAATGACCAAACAATTATTGTGGGTCCTAAGAACTCACCATCTATTTGTTCTGAGCAAATGACCCCCTGTTTACTGGTGTGAGGAAAACACGAAATTAGTCAAAATAATTTCCCGGGGATATAGACAGTAAACAAGTGCCGACATGGGGGTAGCAAAATACATGTGCAAGCTCTGATTTTTCCCCCACATGTGGCTAATTCTATTTATTAGTGACTCATTTATAATTTTTACTTTTCCTGCTCTCCATATGTAATTGAGACAAATTACCTCAAGAACACATATATGTAAGGACAGTTTTTTAAAATCTGAAAGAGAAAATAAGAACACAAGAGAAGAGGGAGAGAGTTAGATCGGCAACCAGTGAGAGGGTAGATAAATGCAATTCGGAGTTATGCTTAGCATATTGAACTTCTTGGCAGTCAAGGCTAAAGGAGAAACATTATAAATTATGTAGTTTGCATTATGTGATAAAATAATGCAATTCATTCTTTGGGAACACAAACTTTTTCCTAATGTTAAATTCTAAGAACTTTCTCACAGATACATAAATAATGCACAGTATTAAATTAACAGATGGATGGAAGTTTTATTAAAAGATGCAAAAATTTGTGCTCTTTCTTACCTTCTGAATAATTTTTTGTCCCACATATGTACATTAGACCCCTCTCCCCACTAATAGTCTAATACAAAAAGTGCATAATTTCAAATAACTGTGGAAACTATTTTTCCTTCTGCTGAATGACCTCAAAATGATATGAATATTAATATTTTGAAATTAAAAAAATAAGAACCATTTGGTACACAGCCAAGGGGGGAAACCACAAAAACAGAACCTGAGGCAGTTCTGCATTCCTATCCCAGCATTTAGCATACGTGGAACTTTCTGAGCAAGGAGAGATTAGAATGCTATCAACTCTTGAAGAACAAGGACCCAGCCATTTGATGTTCCAAATGAATAAACACATATTAAACCACAATTATCCAAAAGGCATTGCACCAACTGCTAGGTGCAATATTTTTTAGACTTTGGGGTTTTATGGAGGAATGTAATCCCTTGCATTTGGAGGAACAGATAAAGAGCTTCTGATTTTTCAACTTTATCAGATAAAGACTTCAGAAAATCCTCCCATCTATCATGAGAATAATTTCAAAAAAGAAGGAGCATATTGGCACAATAAGAGTATGAAGGGCATAATTTCAAAATAAAGGGCAATCCTCTAACTTGAGTATATTGGCTTAAATCCTGGCTGCATAATCCTTATTATTTTCCCCTTGCTGTAGACAGGTGACAGCATTGCTCATGAATGGGCACCAACACTTGAAAAACGCTGTTATGGGATATACACAGAAGTTATAAAAACACAATTCTTGCCTTCAAAAAACCCTACAATCAGCTGGGGGGGAATGAAGTATAAACATTGAAAAACTAATTATGGTTCACAAGTGATAATATGATATCAGGAGAGACACGTGAAGTATACAATTGTTTGTTATATTAGGGGCTGGGGGATCCCTGGGAGCTAGGGAGCATAGTGGAAGCTTGGTGAAAGCATAGTGATCTGAGCTGTGTTTTCAAGAATGGAGGGAGATGGGAAATTTCAGACAGGGAATATCAGATAGAAGTATTGTATGCAACAGACAAAAACACAAATGCAATAGAGTTATTGGTTCAGTGACATAAGGAGCTCAAAATTTCTACGTAGTCTCATATTTCAATTCAGTGGAACCAATGTTGTGTCCTTGGGTGGGAGCATTCCCCCCTTGCTAAGATCTCTAAACTAGTATAGCTCAAAGTTGCCAGGATAAGAAGCAGAATTTCTGTGAGTTATTAGGTATCATAGTGAGAAAAGCCATTCCTGCTTCCATCCCTTGATTTCTGGACCCATGTATTCTGGGCATGGGGACTCTGATTTCAAAGGATAAATTGTGTCCTGTATAACAGAGCCCCTTCTTTTCAGGTATTATCTCCCAACTGCATCATAACTGAGTCTTTGGTAAGCCATTCCACGTTTCAGTTAGGCTAGTGCTTCTGGATGGGGAAGTATGTGGTAGAACCAGTTAATCCAGTGGTTGTGATCCCAGTGCTGTATTTCTTTTGCAGGAAATGAGTTCCTTCATCAGATTCAACACTGTGCAGAATGCCATGATGGCGGATAAGGCATTCTTGGTCCTTGGATGTGGTGGTAGCAGAAGCATTACAAGCAAGAAGGGAAAATCCACATCAAGAATATGTGTGATTCCTGTGAAGATGAATCTGTGTCATCTCCAGGATAGAAGAGATCTAATGTGATCAACCTGTCACCAGGTGGCTGTCAGTGTCCTCAGGGAATGGTGGCATGTGCAGGATTCCATCTGCTATTGGCAGATCAGGTACTGGTACTGGTTACTTGTCTAATTCTAGAAAGAGTTACAGTTATAAGGATTGCAAATTACTGGAAAAGGCTACACACGGAAATGATAGTGTTTATCTCCATTCCTTTTAAAGAAAAGCCCATGTGGATGAGTACTGTTATGAGATGAGTACGGATGAGTACAGTTAACCTGTCTGTGTAGGGTCTTGGAATCAAGTTCAATTCTCCTTTAAGTTCCCATGATTTATGTTATTCGTTTTCAATTCTATTTTGCCATTTTGAAAATGACATACAGTCACATGTTGTTTAGTGATAGGTATCCATCCTGGACAATTTTGTTGTTGTACAAACATCGTACAGTGTACTTACACAAACCTAGATGGTATAGCCTACTATGCATCTAGGTTATATGATACAGCCTATTGCTCCTTGGCTATAAACCTATATAGCATGTTCCTCTACTGAAAACTGCAGGCAATTGTAACACAATGGCTATGGTGTCACTAGGTGGCAGGAATTTTTCAGCTCCATTATAATCTGAGACCACCATTGTATTTGTGGTCTGTTGCTGACTGAAACATCATTATGCAGCATATGACTGTACTATAATTTCTTAGAATTATTGCTAGAATTAAACTGTTTTTGGAACTTGATGGGAAAATTTTCACCAACTGTAGTAAGTCCCTAAATTTCATGATCTTTCTCCATTAATTTCAACCAGTCCAGACTTTGACCCATACTTCAAACAGTTGTGACCATTGTTCCTCTTTCTAAAATATCTTTTTATTGCTTGAATTATATTTTCCATCCACTACATAACAGAATATGTCAGGTAGTTATATAAAGAAGTACAAAAACAAAGAGAAATATATAATCCAGACTACACTGTCCTAATAACATTACCTGGGTAGGGAGTAAGAATAAAAGAAGCGCTTTGCCATTACACCTAATAGAAATGATCCTTATCTCTGAGCATGTGGCTAAAACATAAATAGCAACAAGGCAATGGAAAATTAAGATGGCCTTCAGGTAACTGATAATGGAATGAACAGATCCATCTCTTTGAAACCAGTAAGAAATCTGTACTTATTTCACCACCTTTTTGGCATAAGACAATGATGGCTTCTCAAAATAGGCTCTCATAAACCCTTCTTTTCAAACACAAGGGAAAGATTTATCAGATACAGGCTCAGTCATCACTGAGGCTGTATCTCTACTGGTATAGAAATATTGCATGAAATACCCTGTTTATTTTCATGTGACCGTGTATTTCCAAGCTTAATGGGCCACTGATTTTTTTTTATTGTTTGTTATTATAGGGGTACAGATGTTTAGCTTATGTATGTTGCCCTTGCCCCCCCTTCCCCCCAAGTCCCAGTTTCAAGCGTGTCCATCTCTCGGATGGTGCGCATTGCACTCTTTGTGTATGCATATATTGTTATCATTTAACAGTCTAATGAATTAGTGCTGCACTGAAACTCGCTTTGGAAATTTCTAGTCTGCACAACATGACTTGTTTGATCATTTTGACAGAACCTGGTACTGCTCACTTGTTTGGATGACTAATATCTAGCCTATAAAAATGTTTCAATGTGTTTGTATATAGAATAATAACATTCCTCAGATACAAATTGGAGTCGTTAGTGGTTTATCAACAGCCAAATGACTCTGAAGACATAGATTGTGGGCTCCTTGTTTACCTTGTAAATGGTATAGCTATCATGAGTTACGGCTGGAATACTCTGCTTACCAGACCAAAATCTGGGGTTTCCTCTCTTTCTGGGCCAATTGGATTCTGCCTGTTCTGATGCTAGCATCCTACCCTGTTTTGGCATTTCATCAATAGTCTTGTGCGAATGACTAGGTGAGACAGTGAGGACAGGCATAGGTATAATCTAAATCTACCCCAGTACTAAAAAGTTCAACACGAACAACAAAACAAACAAAAAACAAATGTCCAACTAAGGCTGGATCAGCAATGCTGTCTTTTCCATTATGCTAGAATATTTTTAATTTGATATGTATCATGGGCAAAATGTTTACTTCTAGAATCGCTAACACTTTTATTGTATACATTCTTCCATTCTAAGTTTAGCAAGAAAAAGCTATTATGATTTGAATGGCATATCTTGGCTCTAAATGGTTTCCTTATTTGGAAAGCAATAACTTTGTTTCAGAAGGAAAATAAATATTTGGCATGGTGAAGGTTTGAGACTTTTTTTTTATCACTACCAGAAGTCTTTGTCCCTTTCTTTTCTTGGTCTTCTGAACCACTGAATAAATTTTAAGACAATATTATGTCTTCCTAATTAGAAATCATTTTTAAATTTCAGTTGGGGAGATTAAAAAAAAACTATGAATCATTGTAATTGAGAATCTAATGACATTTGTAGCACGATAATTGCTTGAACTGGTTTGACTTCGAATTTATTTGGGGACATGCTTTAAAAATACATGCTTATTTTTTCTTCAAGTTTTAATATAGCTTATAAGCAGCTCTATTTTATGGGCTAGCAGAAAGTAGGTATTTGATATGGTAAGGACAGCTGGAGAGTAAGAGTGGTAGAGGGATTTTAAAAGAAGCATAAAAAACAATGGACTTGATTTTCACTCAGACTTCCAGGAGAGGAGAAACATGAGCAGGTAGGCTTGAATGGACCCTCTACCCACGCAGCCTGACTAAAACACATAAATGTACTTAATACAGCTGGGGACCAGAATTCTTAGTCAGTGCTATGGCTTGAATGATGATGTTCCCTCCAAACCCCCAATGCAACAGTATTAAGAGATATGGCCTTTGGGGGTGATTAAGTAATGAGGACTCTGCTCTCCTGAATGGGGATTAACACCCCTAGAAAAGGCACAAGGTTGAAGGGAACATTCTCTTGCCCTTCTGTTGCTTCCACCGTGTAAGGACCCAGCGTTCCTTCCCTTTGGAGGATATGGCAACAAGGTGCTATCTTGGAAGCAGACAGCAGCCCTCACCAGATATCAATCTTGGTGATGTCTTGATCCTGGACTTCCCAGCTTCCAGAACTGTGAGAAATAAATTTCTATTGTTTATAAATTACCCAGGCTCTGGTGTTTTGTTATAGCAGCACCAACAGACCAAGACAGTCAGACGTTTGCCATTCATTCAATGTCTTCTGCTTACCTCTTTGGCTCATGTGCCAATACCAGACTCTTCAGAGTCTGGTCCGTTGTGTCTGGATGATCCTTCACACTACAAAGATGCTCAAATGAATCTTGTGGCCTTGCTGGCTCCTGGAACAGAAGAGTCCTGGGAGAACAGTCAGTTTCATTCTATCCTGGGGCATCCTAATGCAGTTGGGGGTTGAGGTTTCAAACAAATGATTCAGGGTCCAACTCATAGCTGTATAATTTAGGGTAAGTTATTTAATTTTTTCTAAGAGTCAGCTTCCTGATTTGTAAGATGTAACACTACTAATATTAATACTTAACTCACAGTGTTGTGGTGAGAATCAAATGAACTAATGCGTGTCAAAATCTGGCACAATGCCTCATAGTGAATAACATGTAGAATGTGTTATTGTAAAACATATATATATATATATTAATTAATTAAAAAGACCTTTGATTCCTGGGGAGTTCTCAAGAAGAACTTCTTTTTTTCTGGGGCAAGGATGTCATGGCATATCTGAAACAAAACACAATGTCTAGCAGATTTCTTTTAGCCATAAAACCCAATACCTAAGATAGATCATGTCAGTAGGCTCTGCTCACAGTGGCCTCAAGGCCTGCATGGCAGCCCTGAAGTGCCTTGGAACTCTTGGAAAACTACTAGAAAGACACGTCCATCATAGACCAGCTCCCTTTTCACCCATCTGCCCCTGCTCTTGAGTGGCCAAGGAAGCCAAAGAAGACTGATATTATTCCAGGTTGTATTTATTTACTCTTCCTCTTATATCAAAGAAGAAGGAAGGAAGGAAGAAAGGAAGGAAGGAAGGAGGAAAGAAAAGTTAGTTTGAGACTGGAAAATCCAGATACAATAAAATCTCAAACTTCAATACAAAGGAAAGAAAAAGAATAATTATACTAGAAGAATTAAAGTAAGAAAAAATGTTATAATTTTTTTTTTTAATGAGAAAAAGAAAGTTCCTGAGCTTCCTGACTGCCAAGGCGAGGTGGGAAAAATTGAAGATTTTTTTTAGGTTCCATTTTTTGCTTAGAATGCATGGACCAAATAATGTCAATGTCTTTCAAATCATGTATTGATATTTGCAACATTCCAGGCCCTCTGCTAGATGCTCTTCAACAGAGACTTATTTAATCTTCACAACCACCCGGCGTAGTCTTATCATCCCTGAACGGTGGAGGCCAGTACCAAACATACCTGTGCTCCAAACTGCTCTTCGTGCCCCTTCATCTAGGCCATGCAAGTGGCCGTCTGGGCTGTATGGGAGGAGACAGTGTTGAGAGAGGGCAGAGCTGGCAGGAAAGGGGCGCAGAGGAAAAGGGGCCGTGAAACTCTCACATTCTGTGAGTCTCAGGTACCTGAAGAAGGTGTCGTCTCTGCAAGGAGCGTTTTACAGAAAAGTCAGATTTCAGTTCTTGTGTAGCGGCCAAAAGGAGTTTAAGAAAAGGATTAAAGATGCAAAGGAAGGAAGGATGAGTCAAAGAGCAGAGATGAGGAAAGCAGGCGGTGGGGAGGGGAGGGGATTAGTGGACAGGGATGAGAGGGCTGCTGGGGTCCAACAGGAACCTGGAGGCAGAGTTGCCGAATCTGTTAAAATAAACTCAGCTAGACTGAAAACAGAATGTTGGGATGGAGCCTGGGCTTCTCTGGGCCTGAGCAGCAGACTCTTTCCTCTTCTAATCCTCCCCGTACGCAGCTTCAGCAAAGCAGCTGGTGCTGAGTGACCTGCCAACATCCCCTCCCCTCCACCTGCCCACCCCCTAAACAGTGTGCTATTTTGTGACACCTGTTCACTTTAGAAAATTCCTTGCAGCTGTCCAACCTGTACACTTCAACCATATAGTACCCAGATTTTAAAGTTGGGCAGGGAGTAGGGGAGTAGAATTCAGGACAGAGACAAGATAAGATTTACCCAGTCCCAATGTGAATCCAGATATGCATTTACACACAGAATGCTACAAAAGGACCCCTCTTTTCCTGTTTTTAGAAATATTTAAGTCATATTCTGTTTTGTTCAGGATAAACAAAACAGTCTATCAAACAAAATCCCCATACTTCCACTTGTAATTGAATCATCATAGGACCATTTGTATATTAAAAAAATAATGATGATGACCCATCATAAAAACCAGGCTGGATTGTGAAAAATTAATCCCTTGATGCTTTCTGTCACGGAGGCTCTGAGGAGGACAGTTGGATGGCAGGAGGACGTGTACACGTGGGAATTACTCAGATGAGACTCAATTTGCAAGAGAAGAAAGGGTGTCACCTGATAGAAATAGTCTAGACATGTCTAATACATGGGTGATCTCAGAGTTTGTAGCATCCCCTAGGGAAGGATGCTTACCCCTCAATAGGACATTTTAAAGTAGATGACTTCTGCTCACCCAGCTAATAAGCAGAAAGGGTGTCTCTGGGGGACAGAAGGGAGAAACTAGAAAATATCATCCTATTCCCTTGACTGTAAGACAGCAATTTAATGAGAACTTTGGCTTGTTTGTTTGCTTTTGGGTTTGGGGGAGGGGAGAGGGGAAGGAAAACAAAGAGCCACCGCATTAAACACGCATGTCGAATGTAAAGCTTGCTTCCATTCCAGAAATGCGACAATACATAAAATGTACATCTTAGAATGAAGGAAATAAGACAATAAAGTTAATAATACCTTTTAAAAATTAGTACTGGTAAGCACTTGCTCTTTCTTCATGGTCATTTGAATGCCCCTAACAAGAAAACAAAATTAGGAAACCTCTTCAGAGCAGCCTTAATTTGGCATTCTCAGGGAGAAAGCACCCCTGGGAACTCAAAGAGTTTCTAACATGTTCACCCAAGTCATCTTGGGTCCACAATGACATATCGGGGAGTGGAGGTAAATAGCTAATTTGATTAAATATTGAATCTGGTTAGAGCTTCCTGTCCTTACCTTGCCAAGGTACATTATTGTAAGAGAACAGACGAAAACAGACACAGGGCCCCTTCCTCAGATGGCCCACAGGACTCTCTTCTAGGCGCGTGTGTCAGCATCCCTCATCTTGGTAGTTTTGTAACGACTTAGAAATATGAAAAAGTTTGTCCCTGTACTTTAACAAAGTTGGGTAGGTCTGAGCATGTGGGGAGCGAGGGTGGAGAAAAGTCTTTATCCAACCTGACAAAGAACTCTGTTTGTAGAGGAGGTCTCTGGATACCAAGGAAAAAAAGCAGAAAAGAAGAATACAAGGAAGAGGGAAGCTGAGAGAGAGTGAGGAGGGGA